>JAQPPZ010013266.1:0-58381 GCA_028583015.1 Wollemia nobilis
TATATATTGATTCAATAGTTTTGAATCTATCATCTTTCTTTTTAAATCTTCACTGGCGTTAATCGCAACTGCCTATTGGCGAGGGTGTGCCCACCTTGAGTGGCTTGTTTATTCCTTTCGTTCACTGTATTTCTGTATTCCGTATTTACTTTCGTCTTTCGGTTCTGCATAATAATTATTTTTGTAAGTAAATTTAGCAGAGGATAGAAATATCCTTGTACTAATAGAGACTTATGTTATGTTTAAATCCTGGTGAAGTTCTTTTCTTATCTACTTTATTGAAGCATCTAAAAATTTTACCTAGTGACTCCATCAAAGACAAACACCCAAAAGAGACCACTAAGAAGGATTCTAGATAATATTATGGTGAAAGTCTCAATCTATCTGCTTGAATAGCATATGCAACATTCACTTGGAAACTCCACTTAAAGCAAAGCATCCAAAATTTTATGAACATAAGACCTACCACTAGATCCTTTGTAGATACAAATCCATAATCGTTGATGCCATCTCTTAACAAAATTCCTAGAATAAGGAAATGCCAATGCCAAATCATGGTTGCTCAATTGCCTAGAAGTTTCCTTGCCTATAATGATAAATATAAATGGCAACCATTGGCTCCACCCATAATATGGAATGATATCCCAATATCTGCATTGAAATTTTTTCCCTACTTTACTAGTGAGGACTTCACCATGCCAATGGAGCATTTACAACACCTGGTTAGCCTATGTACCTTACATAATATTGTAGAGTAGAATGTGACACTAAAATTATTGGTGGCATCATTCAGAGGTAAGGCACATGAGTGGTATGTCTCATTAGCCCCACATGAAGTTGTAGATTACTTGCTACCTTGTTTGTTATTCAATTTGGAGAAAATATAAATGGAGTGTCTCTCTTAGAATGATTATTTACTATGAATATGTCACTAATGGAGATAATGGATGATTTCAATCTATGCTTTCAGAAGACTTGGTATAGAATTCCTAATGAAATCCTCCCCCTAGGTATGGATTTTATATACTATTTGAAGGATAAATATTTTTTTCAACTCTAGAACCTACTTGGCCATCCTGTTAGGTGGGGTTTGCTTTCGAAAAAACAATGGAAATTTTATGCTTCAAATTACTCCTTCCCTTGCTAGAGTCTATTTTTTTACTTGCTTCCCAAAATCCATAAGCCTAAGCTTTTTGGTTGACCCATATACTCCTATTGTGGGTTTATGCTTGAACCAACCTCCAAATGGCTCCACCATTTACTCCTACCCATTTTTCTTAAGTAGGAAAACCATCTTCTAGATTATATCTCCGTTATCAAATATCTACATGGTCCCTCTTTTCCTCAGGATATTATCATTTTTTTATTTGATGTGCAAAGCCTCTATCCCAGTATCCCCACTTCTCAAGGACTAGCCACTCTTCATCATTTTTTGGAATATGAATTTGACTCAGCTAAAACTAATTTTGTAGTGAGACTTGCAGAAATGGTGTTAACCCAACACTATTTAGAATTCATGGATAAAATATATAGGTAGATAAGGGGGACAACCATGGGAAGTAATTTTGTTGTGGTGTATGCTTGCTTATTCCTCTATCATTTGGAAAAATAGGTATTTGATAAGGTTGTTGTGGATTATATTTTATTTTATAAAAGATATATTGATGATGCCATTGGAGTTTGGCATGGCCCTAGAAAATATCTTAATGCTTTTCTTACTACTTATGGTTCCTTCCATTCAAACATAAAAATTTCTACCTTTGCTTCAGACTCTAAGGTGACTCTCTTGGACACGATTTTTTTTAAGGGGCCTAATTTTTCTCAGAATGGAGTTCTTTGCACTAAATTATTCCAATAATTGATGAATGCTTAGCATTATATCCCTGCTTCCATCATCATGTTCATTAAAAGAAGACCTTCATATTAGGTGAATTCAATAGGTTCCTAGTTAGAGAAAGTTCCAAGGAAGGATTTATTTCTATTAAAAATACATTTTTAACAGACTTTGATCAAGGGGATACAAGATTAACTTTCTCCTTCCTCTAATTGAGAAAGTCAAATTTGATGATAAACCCTCATTTTTGGCTAGATTTTTGGAGTGAGCAGCACGCATACATGGTTCAAAAATAAAAAATGGTTTCACTTCTTTTGAAATTGGATAATTGTAACTTTACTAGAGACCTTCACATTAGCATAGATATTATCTATCCAATGTTTAAAATATGGAGAAAATATAGGGAGATCAAACACACTACTTGTGGTATCATTTGTTGAAGGAATTAGAAACCTCTCAGATCTTATCTATGTAAGAACAAAATTGTTTGAGGGACTCTATTTCCCACCTTGTGCTTTCACATTCTTTGCGCTTTTATTTTTCTTGAGGTGGGTATTTTTATTGGGGGTTGAGCTTGGGCTTTAATTCTTTTTACTGTCTTGGTCTATAAACCTATGGTTTGTATTAAATTCTTGGATACTCTTCGGCTTCCTCCTAGAGTTAGGATTTATAATGAGGGGTTGTACCTCTTCAAATCTTATACTCTGCTGATGAGACCTGTAGGTCAGAATGTGTTCAAAGTTTTTATGTTGTATTACTTCTTTTTATCAATAAAATTCAATATCATGTCTTTTGTTCCTTTCCTAACTCATGTTTTTATAAATAAAAAAAAATCTCTTGTTTTCTACCATGCTTTTATTGTTGGTATTATGCTCTTCACACGCACATAACATGATCTAGTAAACCAGAAATCCTCCAACACTAGTAGTATGCTCTTCACTTGCGCGTAAGTGATATGGTGAATCAAAAACTAGTTTGCATTATTTTAAGTATTGCTATGCCATGTTTCATTTTTGCTTAAGAAAATATCTATGATTATTAAGGCCAATGGAGGAAATTCCTTTCCAAAAACCTATAGGATAGCTATCCAAGCCAAAAATAACATAATCCAAATAGCAATGCTAGCCCCTAGGTCCCCTATGCCTCTATTTCCAAATGTTCAAATTCTATATCAACAAACTCAAGTTAGTCAACTAACAAAATCTAGCAAGCTCTAATTATACCTGTAGTCCCTATTCCTCTCCTTGCTTTCATGAACCCTACTATAGATAATTTTGAGTTTGAGGCAATGCAGAATTTTATTAAAATTCTTTAATGAAGTTTTGTATCTAAGAAGGTAACAACATGCCCAGAGGTTCTAGTATACAAAGAATCCAAGACCTCCTTTTCAAAAAAATAATCAAGGTAATACGCCCCCCTTTAATGGTATCTAAGGCCCCAATTCTAGGCCAATAGGGATATATATTGGTCTACAACCATAATCAAAATATGGTTCCCGTACCAACCTTACTATGGTAGATACTTCCTAACCTAGTTAGGGAGATAACTCCCATACAAAATAATTATGTGGAGTCTACTACCTGATATTGCCCATCCCCAAACACCTACCCTCCTGAGGTCTACAATAGAGAAATCTCTTAGTCATTTATAGTAGTAACAAATGAAATAATGTCTGCTTAAGCATCTATATCCCATTCAAGGATTGAAACCCAAGTGGTAAACCAAATCCTCCTTACCCATCCTTGTATAAATTAAGTATTGCTCCTAAGGATATATTGATCTCATGGTATGAGGAGGAAGTATATGTGGTATTTTATAGAGATGGTATTCCAACAACCAACAATCCATAAGTCCAATTAAACTATGTAACAAGAGCTACAAATATGACAATAAAGGAGCAAGAAAAGAATATTTAGGTGGCCTTAGACATGTAGAGAGGGTCAACTGATTCTAGATAGAACCTCCTACCATGCTATCACCAAAGTATAATTTACCAAAAAATTTGGTGGTTAGTAAATAGAATGCTCTAGAAGATCCAATACAATACATGCTCTAGTCAGAACCTATACAAAGTCCTCAATTAATTGTAGATAATCCCAAGAATCAACCGATACCAAGTGATCCTTAGAATATTAATTCCCTTGGATCATTCAACATGGTTGACCATCTAAAAGAAGTATACAATAGCCATACATATATGGGATATTTTATCCATTTTTTAGTAGAAGCAACAATTAAGGAAATCTCTAGAGGAACAAAAGTAGCTGGGACAATATAAGGCACCAACAATCCTACAAATATCTAGGCTATGAGTGAGTGGGCCTAAACTCTCCCCCTTTTTCTTGTCCTTGATTCATAAAGATAAATTGATCCATAACTAGATGATAGACTCTGGGGCAAGCACCTCAATCATGCCAAAAGGGATGGAAGATACATTAATTCGATCCTATCATCTTATAAAAAAGAAGGTAGTGCAACTGGATGGGAGTGTAGTATGAATCCTAGGGATATTTGAGGTCTTTCTCTCATCTTATATGCTTGTATGAGCCTCACAGTATCACAAGATGTAGTAGTAATTGATCTCCCTACATCATTTGGTATTTTCTTATCAAGGGATTTTACTACTAAATTAAGAGGTTATCTATATTTATATTGCTCTCTTATGGTCTTGAGGAACTGATATGGAACCAAAATAAATATCTCATTGGATTTTTTCTACCTACATTATGTTGAACACTTGCACTCATATGGGGTGAGCATCGATCAAGTTCTGGTATCAAAGGAGGAATGGTCTGAGTCAAAAGTTTCTATTAATGAGCTATATTCTTCATTCTTGATAATAAAATGGACCAACGGGTAAATGATATTTGGAATTATGATCCTCTTGAGACATACAGGCCTATAGGCATGGGTTGAATCTAAAAAATGAGTGGATTTTTTACCCTTATTAGGTCATGTACATAAAAAATTATTATTATAATTTTTTTTTAGTTTCTTTTTGCAGGATTGGTTACTTTCCCTTAGTCATAGAAATTTCATCACCAAGAGGACTAAAGATACATGGCAAATTTTTAAGAATTTTTGGATACACTATCAACCATTGGACTTCCTCACTCCTCAAGAAATGATCCCTGCAAAACAAGTTAGAAATTTTGGAGAACCATTTGATTGTGAAATCAATGGTTTGTAATATGTTTGGGAATTTTGATATAAGGTGAGAAGAAAAGTTTTGATAACCTTTCAATCATAAAATAATTTTTTCGTGCCATGTTGAAGTATCTAAAAAAGGAGTAGTAGGGAAGAGTTTTGTAGGACATTCAATCTTATTAATATATGACTTGTGCTACTTTAAGATCCTTTCACGGGAATCTAGGTACCTAAAGTTCCACTTACCATTAGATATTAATTATCAATGATCAACATTTTTTGAAGAAAAGCTCTGATGGATTAGAATGCCAAATATCTACAAATAATCAAACCATGCAAATTAATAGCCCATGACTCCAAGATGGTGAAAGAGGTTCATACCAAATATTGATTCTAAATCAACTAAAGATCTATGCATTCTCAAAAACCGTAAAAAAGAATGTTGAACCTGGTTGGCCCATTTGATGAGAAGCATTAATGACAAATGGTTTCTAGAGTAGATGAATATTTTTTGATCAAGCTAATTAATGATTGATATTCAAACTAATGGTGACACTTCAAAATAACACTTACCCCAACTAGCCAATAACGAGGCATTGTAGTTTGATGACCACAAGGAGCAAGTGATCACTTCAATTATTCTTGCAAGGTGAAATCAATGCTTCCATGCCTAAATTAGTGCCTCATTTATTAAAATAACCACCATTTTAGCCTAGAATAGATGGAAAATATGGTGCATAAGAAAAAAAAGAAAAAATTAATTGGTATTAAAAAATGTGAAGATCTCTTAGACACAGCTTTGTAAGGAAGTAGAATTTATCATGCAAGGTGACCATCTCCCACAACCTAATGATAATGAAGTAATAAATACATGGAATATAAATAAATGTGACAAATATGTGAGGCCAAATTAAAACCTTCTATAAAGTATCCTTTCCCCATTTAGCTCCTTCCTTATCAAATCTAGAATATTTGAAATACACTTGGAGCATAAGAAAACATTATAGAGCATAGTTACAGAGTGAACACAAAGGAAAACATAGTCAAATAATTTCAAATAAGCACTACTTAAAATAGAGAAGAAGAGAATGATCAACCATGCAATAGCTTCCAAAATAGAGGGCGGTGGGTGTTTTGAGGGTTTTGGAGATTGGGTTTTGAGTCGATATTTTCTTATCATTGTGGTGGTGGTGGTGGGTGGGGGAGGTCATGTGTTTGAGATGAATGGATTGCATGGCATTGAAATATTTGATGGAATCCTACTAATGTTAGCATCATGGTATGACATTGGTACATTGGCAACCATGGTGGTTTTATTTTCATAGTAGCTTCAATCTCCATATTTGGGAACGATGCCCTAAAAAAATACTAACTATTGTAAGGTGGTCATAAATGTAATAATGGACTGAAGCATATGGAGGAGGATATGGTTGATCTAGTGGACTACACTCTAGATCTAGTGGTAGATATCTCTATATTCCCTATGGAAGATTTTTTGAAATCCAACTAGAATTTGAAGAGGTCTGCTCATTTTGGTGATGCTTTCTCTAGTCAGAAGTCAAAGAGGAAGTCTTTGAAGGATATGTTTCTAGATTTTTAGAGACATATTCTTAGAAGGAATTGCTTTCAACTGTGTTTTTATTTGAGAATCGTGATGCATATCATCCTTTTTGTCCAGATTCATTAGTGGATAGTCTTCCTAGATTGGTCAATTCTCTTTCAAGGAGAGTACCTGATCAGGATGTTGGTTCTTTAGACTTTAATTCCTATCCTAACAACATGTCAACGAAGTTTTTACCTTACCCCATGGATATGTGCTTCTTGGATGGTGATTTAGGTTTTATGAAAGTGTGATCTTGGGAGGTTTATATAAAGATAAGTTTTTAGGAGCTTGATGGTGGGGAGTCTGGATTTCTTCTTGGTATAGTCTTCTTGGAAGGGATTATGGAGAGAGGGGAGTTACTCAATTGTTGTAAGGAAGTGAATGCTTTAGTTACTAATAACATATCCTACTCAAAGCAAAGGAAAAATGTGTTAAGCTCAAAGAGGGGAGAGTAAATTTGGTTTTAGGTAAAGACATCATGTTCGACAAAGTTTTGGATATGGAAGGCAAAACACTAACTAGGAGGCTCTATGATAGATTATACTTAGAAAAACCACTTACTAAATGGTTAGAGAGGGTGTGGATACCTATTTTAGGATATAATCCTAGTTTTCATGTATTTATCAAAGGTTAGCTAGCCTTTTTCTTTAGATCGATGGAGGAAGTAGGTAGAATACTGTAGAGAAGGTGGTACTAGGGTTCTTATGCTATGTCTTTGAAATGGTGGTCCCATTTTTTGATCTTATAAGGGACTCTAAATCGATTCAACCTATCTATATCAAGTTGCTAGAATTACTGTTGGAGTTGTGGTCTTCTAGGTTTTTGAAGGAAATTAGTAGTTATTTAGGGACATGTTTGGATTTGGGCCAAGCTTGCTTGAGTGGTTCCTCTCATTCTATTGTGAGGATTCTAGTGGATTTGGATTTGTGGGAGGGTCTTTCAAAGACTATAGAGATTGATATTGGAAAGTGATATTATGTTCAAATTCTTGACTATGTGAAGATATTATTTCGTTGCTCACGATGTCATATGTATGGCCATCTGGTGGAAGATTGTGGGTTAAAATTCACAGGAAGATATTAGAGAAGAAAGTTTGATGAGAATCACAGTTCTAGGGTGAGAGTGTATGGATTGGTTAGTAATGTGGAGGGAGGTATAATAAGATAGGAAGATAAGGTAAAAACTTCCTTGGATAGCAATGGGGAATTGGATAAATGTCATAACATTATGGTTAAAGATCTTTAGGACAATAAAGTTAGGAGGGACTCAATCATAGGATAGAATGAGGGTTTGCTTATACCTAAACAGATAAGGGGGTGGTTCCTTCACCTATATTGAAGGTGGTTCCCCTACCACATAATAGTTCTCTTAGTTCTTTGAATCACTCTTTTGATCTTAGGACAACTCCTGGGGAGGAGTCAATTACCCCCTTCTAGTCCTCAACTTTAGAGGTAGGAAAATAGAAGTATCTCTTGAAGGGAACTGACACCAGGCCAAAAGACTTTCATAAGCTCCTTACTAGTCACCCTTATATCATTCCTAAAATATCTTCACTGTTAAGATCTACATCTCTACTCTCATCCTCTTTTGTGGGTGGTGAGTCTTGTAAGGGGTCTAATAGATATTTTCTTAAATTTCATAAATTAGCAGTTTTTCTTGAGGAGTCTATAGTTGTAGGAGGGCTTGAACTAGATGTTGGTACCACTCCTATTTTTGGGAGAAAATTTAATATCCAGCTTGCCAAGGATAAAGCTTCAAGGGAGGTTAAGAATGGAAAACAAAAACCTATAGTTGAGGATTTTAGAGCATGCCATACCCAAAAATTAATTAATTAATGTTAATCCTTTTTCGTAATATTTTGGGTTTGGGTAATAACTCTAAAAATACTGCCTTGTATAGGTTAATGTAGTTATTTTGTTAATTTAAGAAACTATGGGCATGGGTATGAAATTTGAAGGTATTATTCAAACTTTTAAAGGAGTGGGATATTCTCTCTTTGGATTCTGAGGGTAGAACTAGAGGTCTAGTTTTGGGTTGGAATAAGAGGGCTTTCAGACTTATCAATTCTATTTTTTTGCCTCTGGGATAAGAGTTGAGCTTTTCTCATTGGAGCTAGAAAATTCCTTTGTGGTGGTCAACATCAATAGGCCTTATGAGAATAAGATACAATTTTGGGATACACTCTTGGAAAATAAATTTTTATAGTAGGGGAATATAATAGTAGGGGGATACTTAAATTTTACTTTGAATAGAGCTAAGGTTTGGGGGATTGCAGCTAGATGCAACTCACAAGTTGGTTATTTTATACATAAATTTGAATAGGATGATCTGGTTGATGTGGAGCCTATCAAAATCATCCCTACTTGGCATAATAATAAGATGTAAGAGGATCATGTTACTAAAATATTGGACAAATTTTTAGTCTTTGGTTACCTTTTGATGGATGGTGAGAGAATTAGATCATGGGTGCATCCTAGAGGTACTCAAATAATTTTCCTATCTTTCTTAAAATTGGCAATAAGGATAGGAAACCTTCTAGCCCTTTCAATTTTAATCCAACTTGGTTAAAGGATAGGAATTTCTAGGCACTGGTTAAAAAATAATGGAGCACTTTAGATGCTAATTTGGGAAGCTCTGTATGTTTTCAATTTGCTATCAGTTTAATAAAAGTTAAAGCTATTATTTCTAAGTGGGCTTTCAACAATTCTAGACAATAGATGCATGAGCATAATCTTTTAGAGATGCATATTGTTGACTTTTATGAGGCAATGAATGGGTTTTTATCTCAGAGGAGTCAAAATAAGTCATTAGAGCACTTGAAGAGAAAAATGTAATATTTTGCTAGCTTAGGATGCTCAATGGAGGCTTATAAGTAGAGTTATCTGGTTGGATTCAGGGGATGAAAATACAAAGTTTTTTCACAATTTTTCCAATCATAGGAGAAATATTAATACCATTTGGGATATAACCAATGGAGATGGGTCAAAATATGGACTTTCAAAGACCTGGCAGCTCTTGATATTAAGCACTTTAATATTTTTTTCAAAGAACCTAAGAGGGTTAACTTGGATAAGATTCTAATGTTAGAAATGTTGAGTTGTCATTGATGTCAAAAGAAGAATTGGAAGGATGATTTAATTATAAGAAATATTATGATTTTGGTAAATATTATGAGTTTGGACAATACTATGAGTTTGAGCAATCCTATGAGTTTGAGAAATATCATAAGTTTGGGCAAATGAGTTTGAGCAATATTATAAGTTTGGGAAATATCAAAGGTTGAAATATTTAATTAAAGATTTAAATATTTCAAATATCAAAGGTTGAAATATTTTATTAAAAGATTTAAATATTTCCAACTTAAAATTTAAAAGTGAGATGACTCTATTGAAGCGCCAATAGCAAAAGAAGAATTGCATATAAATACAGGGGTTGGGGTTTATTTCAAATAACACTTTTGATTGAAGATCCTTGATTTTGGTGAGCGCATAGTGGAGCTTTGGCAGTTGGATCAAACAATTTTGGTGAGAACATAGTGGAGCTTTGATGGCTGGATCAAACATCTTTGTGAGTGCATAATGGAGATTTGATGGTTGCGGTGGCACCAAGTGCACCGAAGGATTGCGCAAACATTATCGATGAACGCAAAGTGTCAAAATAGTGAAGACCCATATTTTATCACCTTCAGTTTGTGTGAGAGATATGAAAAAAATAGGGTAGAAGTGCACGCAATCAGAATTGAGATAGAAGATACAACGAAGGCACATCGCATTGATTGAAACATTAAAAATAAGTGCACTCACCAGGCTTTAAATATGGAGTGATCCAGCAAGAAAATAGGTGTATGTTTTGGAACAACAAGATGCAACGCATATTGAAAAAGGTTAGTGTGACATTGAAGGTTTTCAAAATAATGATAGCACACGTAGTTTGAAAGCACACACAGATTTTATTTTGAGTTGTTATTCGGTGTTGTTGAGGACATTTGAGTGGAGTGCAAAATATGACTGGTAGTTGGGAAAAAATGTATACAAAACTCTTTCACATATATCATTCTCTTCTAATAGATGCTCAAAAGCTTTCGAACAAGAAACTTGGATTATCATTTTGAATGCATAGGATGAATTGAAACCGAATGAGAAAATTAGAAACAAATATTTTGAGTTAAATATCTTTGTTCACTGACAACAAAGTTTGTGAAATAGAAAGAAGAATTAGGAAATGGTAGAGTATAGATTGAACATTTGGATATGGATGTCCAATGGTTAAGTTGCAACCTTCGTTGTAAGAAACCCATCTGAGGCAACGAATCAAGGATTCAAGTCCTTCGGGTGACAATCTTTTTAAATATGGAAGCTCAGATCAGTTTCAGTGAGGACTGAGTGTGCACATAAAATAGACAGCTAGGATTTCAAAGAAAGTTGGATCGGTAAAAGGGCGACTATAGTGCAATATGTAGTGGGTGACCACAAGAAACAAAATGGTTACAAAGATAAAATAAAGGTGATTTTTTTTGGAAAAAAAGGTGTAAGTTTCTATATATACTTTGGATATTTTGGTCTAGTATATTTTCCATTTATTGCATGGTCAATTGGAGGTTGAGAAAAAATAAAGGATCAACATAATATAACTCAACATGCTAGTCATTTATCTAATGCTATAATAGGGCTACATTTTGAGAAATGTAGAAGCAACATAATTAATGAATGTAAAGAATAGTTTGGTCATTTGAAGCTTCCTACACAAGTACATCATCTATATGTTCAGGAGGTTAAACGAATTGTAGGTAGAATATATTTTTGTTTAAATAAAGCAAACTCAAGAAAAGGGAAGAATTTAAAGAGTATGATTAGGGTTTTGGATCAAATTTTTGAGCACACTTCAACAAAATTTTGGATCAAATTTTGAGAAGACTTGAGTAGATTTGGGAGCAGATTTAGCAATGTTTGTGAGAATATTTGGGAGCATATTTGAGCAGTTTTTGTGTGAAGGTTTTTGAGCAGATTTGAGAAGTGTTTGTGAGCAGATTTAGGAGTAGATTTGAGCAGTGTTTGTGAGTAGGTTTTTGAGCATATTTGAGAAAAAAAATTGAGCAGATTTGAGCAATATTTGTGAGCAAATTTGGGAGCAGATTTGAGCAGTGGTTGTGATCAATTTTGGAGCAGAACTAAGTGAGGTTGGTGCCTTAAGGGGATTGGTGTATCCTGTGGATTGGTTTCCACAAACTTGTATAGGGTATTGGTGTCTCCTATGTATTGGTGTCCATAAAATTGTATAGGGGATTGGTGTCTCCAATGGATTAGTGTCCATGAGCTTGTATAGGGGATTGTTGTGTCATATGGATTGGTGTCCATGAACTTGTATAGGTATTTAGTGTCTCCTATGGATTCATTTCCATGAACTTGTATAGGGGATTGGTATCTCCTGTGGGTTGGTGCCCACAAAATATATTGAAGAAAAATATAAGCAATATTTTATTGTGGTTTTCTCCTGAGAGGGTGTTTCCATGTTAAATAATTGTCTCTTTTATGGATGGAAATTGTGCATTGAATTATTAAATTCATATTATTGTTGTTATCATTTGAAAAGAAAATTTTTATCTTATACTATACATCCCCCTCAGTATAATCTTGTGTTCTTCAATTGGTATCAGAGTGATTTCCTTCATGAAAGCCTAACAACTTGAAGGAATATCTTACAAGAACACACATTACTTGTCAAGAAGGTTTTTCATCAAATAGGGCTCCATTGTTTGATGGGACTAACTATGCTTTCTAGAGTGTGAGGATGTAGACTTATTTTATGCAACATGGCTATGATATATGGTAATCCATTGAGGATGGGTTCACACCACCTACAACTCCTCCTACGGATCAATATGGCAAGAAATAATTTGAAAATAATTCTAGGGTAATGAATGCAATATTAAGTGGGTTATGTGAATTAGAGTTTGTGAAATTCATGCAATGCACCTTAGAAAAAAAAATATGGGACAAGTTACAAAGAAAATATGAAGGAGACAACAAGGTTAAAATGGTAAAACTTCAAACCCACAAAAGGAAGTTTGAAGATTTGAAGATGAAATATGAGGAAGATATTACCAAATATCTACTCCGCATTGATGAAGTTGTCAACACCATTTGTGGACTTGGAGAAAGTATTGAAGACTCTAATATTGTTCAAAAAATCTTAAGGTCACTTCCCATGAGGTTTGATGCAAAGGTTTCGATGATTGAAGAAATGAAGGATCTTAAAACCTTAAGCATGGATGAGCTACACAAAATTCTTATAGTCTATGATATAAGGACTAAAAAGATCAAACATCTAAATAGGAGACCGCATTTAAAGCTTAAAAGAAGACAAAGAATAAAGAACCAGAGTCAAGCGAAGAATTAAGCAGCAAAGAAGAAGCTAACTTTGTGCGAAGAAATAAGAAGGGTCCAAGAAAACACAAAGGTGTGCATTCAGTGAAATGTTTTAATTGTGGTAATATTGGTCACTATGCATCTAATTGCCCACAAGCTGAAAGTAGTAGTAGTGAAGAAGAAAAGAAATACAATAAGAAGAAAGAAATAAAATTTAATCATGAAAAGAAAAATAGGCATAATCAAAGCAAACATGAGAAGATATTTCAAAGGCACAAGAAGAGTCTTTATGTTGAGGAAGCAAGCAGTTCTTCTAGCAGTGATGAAAGTCTCTTTGATAGTGAAAGAGAAGAAATCCTATTTTTTGCCATGGAAGTGAAAGAAGATGCTCATGTCGTTGAAAAACAAGAAGAGGAGAGAGATCCATAAAATGAAGAGGAAGCCATAGTTGACATAGAAGAGGAACTTGTTGTTGATCTTGAAGAGTTGAAAAAGCTTAGAAAGAAGAACTCAAGTACAAGAGGATGAGAAGACAAAGGCAAATTTTTCACAAGAACTCATTGAATTGAAAGTTAAAGTTGAAGAGGTAAAGTAAATTGAAGAAGGTATGGCTGAGCAGTTAAAGGCAAAAGAGTTAGAATGTGAAACATTAGAACATGAGGTTGTCTCTCTAAGGAAGAAAGTGGAAAAATCAAATGATAAGCTACATAAGGTTGAGAAAAGTAAAGAAATTATGGAAGATAATATCAAAGTACAGAGATATTCGGTTATAAATACTAGGCTTGGTTTTGAAGAAAGTCAAAAGAAAAAAAATACGGAGTCAAGCTCAAAAGGAACAAAGGCATCAAAGAAAATAATTAAAGAAGAGCCTAAGACCTATGTTGATGTGTTGAGAAGTGGAATCATAAATAAGGAATAAAATAAAGCATCATCAAGGAATAAAGTCCATCATAAAAATAGCAATGAGAGAACCATACAGTAATATCCTCCAAGGCAATCAGATAGGTTTCAATATTTCTTCCATGGTTATTGTTTCTCATGTAACCAATTTGGTCATAAAGCTGTAAATTACAGGGTATGTGCTAAAAATGATTTTGGCTTCACAAAGATGAATTTAAATCCATTTTCACCTCTCATGGACTACAACATCATTTGTTACAATTGTAACACTTTTGGGCATACAGCTAAATGGTGTAGAACAGTGTTCCCTGAACTTATGAAACCCAGTAAGAAGAAGGATGGTAAAAATGTTCAATAGCATATGCCCTCCAAATTTAGAAAAATAAAATGGAACAAGAAAAGGAGCATAGTAATTTGGGATTTTCACTCCATGTCATCATTGAAGTCTCAAGTAGAGTAGTAAGTAAGTGGATGTTGTCAAGTTTCTTATCTTTCAGCCCCGAGGAGCCTTTGACATTGATGTCAAAGGGGGGAGTAAGGGAATGCAGCTTGTCAGGGGGAGCAGCTTGTGATTCTTTTACAGTAAAGGATAAATTCTTTGCAGGGCTTCCATCAATGACAAAGGGGGAGATTGTTAGAAATGTTGAGTTGTCATTGATTTCAAATATAGAATTGGAAGGATGATTTAATTATAAGTAGTATTATGAGTTTGGGCAATATTATGAGTTTGGACAATACTATGAGTTTAAGCAATACTATGAGTTTGATAAATATCATAAGTTTGGGCAAATGAGTTTGAGAAATATTATAAGTTTGGGAAATATCAAAGGTTGAAATATTTAATTAAATATTTAAATATTTCAAATATCAAAGGTTAAAATATTTTATTAAAATATTTAAATATTTCCAACTTCAAATTTAAAAGTGAGCCGACTCTCTTGAAGTACCAATAGCAAAAAAAAGAATTGCATATAAATACAAAGGCTGGAGTTCATTTCAAATAACACTTTTGATTGAAGATCCTCAATTTTTGTGAGCACATAGTGGAGCTTCGATGGCTAGATTGAATGATTTTTGTGAGTGCATAGTGGAGCTTCGGTGGCTGGATCGAATGTCTTCATGAGCGCATAGTGGAGATTCGGTGGTTGTGGTGGCACAAAGTGCACCAAAGGATTGCACAAACATTATCGATAAATGCCAAGTGTCAAAATAGCAAAGACCCATATTTTATCACCTTAATTTTTTATGAGAGATATGAGCAAAACCGGGGAGCAGTGCACGTGGTCAAAATTGAGATAGAAGACACAACGAAGGCACATCGCATTGAGTGAAATATCAAAAAGAAGTGCAGTCATCAAGATTTTGGAACAACAAGATGCAATGTAGATTGAACAAGGTTAGTGTGAGATTGAAGGTTTTTGAAATAATTATAGCACGCGTTGTTTCGAAGCACACATATATTTTGTTTTGAATTGTTATTTGGTTTTTTTGAGGACATGTGAGTGGAGTGCAAAATATGACTGGTAGTTGGGGAAAAGGCATGCAAAACTCTTTAATATCTATCATTGTCTTATAATAGATCCTCAAAATATTTCGAAAAAGAAACTTGGATTATTATTTTGAATGTGAAGAATGAATTGAAATCGAATGAGGAAAGCAAAAAAAAATATTTTGTGTTGAATATCTTCGTGCATTGAAAACAAAGTTTGTGAAATAGAAAGAAGAAGCATAAATAAATGGTAGAGGACAGATTGAACATTTAGATATGGATGTCCAACAGTGAAGTTGTAACCTTCGTGGTAAGAAACCCAATAGAGGCAACAAATCAGGGATTTGAGTCTTGTGGATGACAAGGTTTTTAAATATGAAAGCTCGAATTAGTTTTAGTGAGGACTGAGTGCAAACATCAAATAGACAGCTAGGCTTTCAAAGAGAGCCATATTGGTAGAAGGGTGGCTATAGTGGAATACATGGTAGGTGACCACAAGAAACAAAACGGTTACAAAGACAAAAGAAAGGTTATTTTTTTAGGAAAAAGGTGCACGTTTCTATATATACATTGGATATTTTGGTATAGTATATTTTCCATCTATTGCATGATCAATTGGAGGTTGATAAAAAGTAAAGGATCAACATACTATAACTCAACATGCAGGTCAGTTATCCAATGCTATACTAGGGCTACATTTTGAGAAATGTAGAAGCAACAGAATTAATGAATGTAAAGAATAGTTTGGTCATTTGAAGCTTCCTACACAAGTACATCATCTATATGTTCAGGAGGTTAAATGAATTCTGGGTAGAATACGTTTTTGTTTTAAGAAAGCAAACTCAAGAAAAGGGAAGAATTTAAAGAGTAAGAGCAATATTTTGGATCAAATTGTTGAGCATACTTCAATAGAATTTGGATCAGATTTTGAGAAGATTTATGCAAATTTGGGAGCAGATTTGAGCAATGTTAAGAGAAAACTTGGGAGCAGATTTGAGCAGTGTTTGTGAGTAGGTTTTTGAGAATATTTGAGTAGTTTTTGTGAGTAAATTTGAGTAGTGTTTGTGAGAAGATTTTTGAGCAATGTTTGTAAGTAAATTTAGAAGCATATTTGAGCAGTGGTTGTGATCAGTTTTGGAGCAGAACTAAGTGAGGTTGGTGCCTCAAGGGGATTGGTGTCTCCTATGGATTGGTGTCCATGAACTTGTATAGGGGATTGGTGTCTCCTATGGATTGGTGTCCATGAACTTGAATAGGGGATTGGTGTCTCCTGTGGATTAGTGTCCACGAGCTTGTATAGGTGATTGGTATCTCTTATGGATTGGTGTCCATGAACTTGTATAGGGGATTGGTGTCTCCTGTGGATTGGTGTCCACAAACTTGTATAGGAGATTTATGTCTCATGTGGATTGGTGTCCATGAACTTGTATAGGGGATTGATGTCTCATGTGGGTTGGTGCCCACAAAATTTATTGAAGAAAAATATAAGCAATATTTTACCATGGTTTTCTCCTGAGAGGGTGTTTCCACGTAAAAGCATTGTCTCTTTTGTGGATGGAAATTGTGTATTGATTTATTATTACATTCATATTATTGTTGTTATCATTTGAAAAGAAAAGTTTTATCTTATACTATTCACCCCCCTCTCAGTATAAGCTTGTGTTCTTCATCTAAAACTTACCTCTTACTTACCTAGCTTTGCTGATGATGCTACCAATATGATGCTCCTGGAAGAAATTTCCAAAGATGAATTGAAAAAAAAATTGTCTACCTTTCAAAAGAATAAAATTCTTGGGCTATATGGTTGGGGTGTTTAGTTCTTTTTGGGTTTCTTTTATCTAATTGGGAAATATTTGCTTAGGGTTGGAGAAGAAACTAAAGCTATTTGGAAGATCCCTATGGACATCAACTTGACCTTGATTGTATTGATTCCTAATAAGGACACTTGTAATTCTTTTGATGATTTTAAACTGACATCTTTGTGTAGTTGCCTTTACAAATTTTTGCCAAAATCATTGCTTCAAGGATAAAATGAGTTTTATTGGACTCCATTTCTAGTGAGCAATTTGGTATTCTTAATGGAAGGTAGATCCATTATGTTGTGGGAATGGCACAAGAAGGCATGCACACTATAAATATGAGGATGCTTCCTAATATTTTTGTAAAATTTGATCTTTCTAAAGCATATGATAGAGTTTGTTGGATGTATTTGAGGATCATGTTCTTCCACATCAGGTTCAATATTCAAACTGTTAATTGCATTATCAGATGTGTGAATTTTATGTCTTTTTTTGTACTTATAAATGGCTTTGCTTCTAGCTTCTTTTCCTATGAGCATGGTCTCAAACATGGCTATCCTTTATCTCCTATTTTGTTTCTTTTAGTTGTAAAAGGCTTGCATAGGGTATGAAGGAAGCTATAAGAACACGGTTTATTAAAGGGATCAAAGTGGGTTTATCACTCTCTTTAACTCGTCTTTTATTTATGGATGATATTTTGTTATTTTGTGATGGATATCTCAAGGGTGTTAACAAGTTCAAGGATATCTTAAGGATCTACTGTATTGCCACCAATATGGAAGTTAATTTGGAGAAGTCCACCATGTCCTATTTGTATCTTATGGTTGAAGAGGAAAGCTTTTTTTAGAGGGTACTTTCCCTTTCCAAGATTGATCCACAAGCAGTGATAAAATATATGGGTTTCTTGTTGAAGCCAAATGACTATGGTATCAGGCATTAGGATTGGTTTATGGATTATATTGACAAAATAATATATGTATGGTGCAATAGGTGGCTATCTATTGGGGGCAAACTAAAACTTGTTAAATCTATTTTGGAGGTTATTTTTTTCTATTGGCATGAGTTGGTTTTCATACTTTCTTGGGTGCTGGAAAAAATAAAAAAAAAGTGATAAATTCCTATGAACTAGAAAAGAGATAAAGTTGGCATAATGTTATCCAAATGGATACTTATAACAAAACCTGAGGAATATGGTGGCTAGGTATTAAATAAAATACACCATTTTGGCAAAGCCTTGGCTGCTAGGAGTTTGTGGTGACTGATTACTCAAGATAGTCTTTGGAGAAAGGTCATTATTACTAAATATATTGAACCACTTCCATTGGAGGAGTGGATAAGGAAACCTGAAAAGTCTATAAGAAAAGTGTCCATATTTTAGAAAGTGGTTGTCCAGATTTTTCCACTTATAGGTAATTTGCTTTCTTGAAAATTTGATAATGGTGCTAAGATGAGAATTGGTGTTGAACCCTAGGTTGGAAGCAATAATTAGTATCGATTTCTTGAGGATATTTTACTACCTCTACAATATGCTAGCTTTTTAACTCTCTTAGGTGGAAGACAATGATTCTTCTTTGTGATAACAAGGTTGGAAGAGTGCTCGTCAACTTGATCTTGAAGGAAGGAATGACAAGTTATGGAATGCTTATGTGAGGGTACTCATCGCCAGTCATGCTAGGATCAAAATGGATGAGGAGGATGAATTGGTATGGACAAAAAATCCTATGAAGGGTGTTTATACTACTAAGATGGGTTATAAAACCATGTTTGGCCATGATAGGCATAGGGAACATGTGTAGTGGTGGAAACCTATCTATAAGGTTAGGATGCGTTTAAAAACTAAAACTTTTTTGTGGTTTGCTCTTAATAATAGAGTTTTAACTTGGTATATTTTATTGAAGAGGGGGTTTCAATATCCTCGTAGGTGTACTCTTTGTCATGTGGAGCTATAAACTATCAAATATTTATTAGTTAGTTATGCTTATACTAATTTTGTGTAGATGGAGGTAGAGGTGCTAACTAGGAGTACAAGTAATTATCAAGGAGACACATTGAAAGAGTGTATGAAGAAGTGGTTTGATAAGAGCAATATGAATACCTACAAAGCTCTTCCCTTTGTGGTGGTATGAGGAGTGTGGTTAGCTAAAAATTCTAATATTTTCCAAAATTCCCCTACTCCTACTTTTCAAGTTGCTACTTCGATTTGTACTTTTCTTAATGGACTTATGAAACCAAACCTTCCTAAATTCCCAAGGTTGATCATGGATACCAGTATTAATAAAACTGTTCCTTGGTAATATTTTGATAGGGCTTGTAAAGGTATCCCACTTTTGTGTGGGGCAGGGGGAATTCTCTATTTCCATGATTCTCATTTCATAAAGTTCAAGGTGTGCTTGGGTATGGGCACTAATAATTATGTTGAATTAATAGCATTGAAGTTGCTCTTGAAAATTGCACCTGATCACAATTTTTCCAGCTCCAAGTGTTGGGGGATTCACCTATCATCAATTGAATGAAGGATCTATACAAAATGGAGAACTTACCCTTGTAGCCTATCTGTGAACAGGTGAATATTTTAGTGGGTGTTTTCAATCATCAACTACAAACATGTATATAGAGAACCAAATACTCTTACAGTTGCTCTATCAAAAGAAGGATTGTTGTTGGCATAGGGACGATGGGAGAAGATTGAAATCAAAGATAGTGTGATTGTCCATGAGGTTAAGATTTTTATTTTTATCCTTAATAATTTATGGTGGTTGTCCTTAATCTATTATTTTCCTTGTGATATTATTTTGAGGTTTTGATTATGTTCTCATTTATTTTGACTTCACTATTGTGGCATTTGTTTGATTGTTCTAAATTCGTATTCTTTCTTTTATGATGGAGCATTTTTAACTCTTTGTGTTTTCTTTGTATGCCTTGGGTAGTTATGCTATGTAATATTCTTTTATTTTGGAATAGAAATTATGATTTTTTCAAGGAAAAAAACTTCCAAAGCAAGTGTCTCCCTATTAGAGGTGATCCCTTCATTAACAGTCTAGAGGTACCAACATATATCTCCAATATTAAAATTTTAAAAGACCTAGTTGTAGAAGTATTAGAGCCAAAAATTTCTAAAATAATAAAGAATTTGAGGCATGGCACATGGCATATATTTTGATCTACATGGTCCATTAGCTTCGGATCAAGGATTTGGAATAGCTTTCTAGTATAATGCTTAGTGCATGAAGTACACCACTGTTATGAGATAATTTTAACATGTACAAAATTTTATAATTCTAGTACACGAATGATCAAATCCTATGAGGGGAATTTTAAGGTAGATATTTCTAGATATATTATCCAACAAATGTTGCTCTTATTGATAGAGGAACATAAAATAAATATGGATGACATGGCACAATATTATGATGATTTCTTAGAAAAAACAAAGATAAATTTTCTATGCATCAAGTGCAGGAACCCAATCCCAAACGGGTTAGTGCCAGAGGGTCTTTTAACTCTTCATATGTTTTAAAAAAGCATGAGTGATGCTATGATTATTATAGATTTCATAATTGGATTGGAAAGTAACAAGAATATGGTATTTACCCAATTGGGCTTTATATACACAATGAAGCATGCATCTAGGGATAAGCAAATGACATTAGATTTTTCTAAGTTAATTGCTAAAAAATACATGATGGATTGAGTCAATTTTTAGCCACTCGTGTTCAAAAATTTATCATTTTTGGTGTGTTTGATTTTATTTCAGAACCCAAGAGTATTCCTAAGTTTGAATTAAAGGTATATAGATGAGAGGGTTCAAGAGTTGCATGTGTATCTCTAGATAGGATCCTCGAATAAAAAAATTCCTTATTATTATTTTATAGAGTATTTTTCTCTAGCTATTGTAGAAAGAGGGAATAAAGTCTCCATCTAAATTCTTGAAAGAATCCCTAGCCATTGTTCCTCCCAAAAGACCTTTGGCACCACCATCACTAGCACAATGAAATCCTTGATAGGAGACCCCACACTGAGAGATCCAACAAAAGGATAAGTAAAAGGAATATCCAATAGCTAGTCCCTCAAAAAGGGATATGTCGAAGATCAAGTCATTAATTTGTGAATCTTCTCTATCCATTCTTTCATCTTCTCCTACTATTGAACTACTAACAACACAAAATGTTTTGGCCCATCAGCCTAAATGCATAGCATTATAGCAATATTGGATGACATCCCTCCAACTATTTTTGTAATCTCTATTCAAGAGGTAATAATACATCCATAATTAATTACTTTGACTTCATTAGCCCCTAATACTCTAATTCCTCCTCCTTCAATAGTCCCATTGTTTAGACCTTTGATTGTATTTTTGTCACCTCAAAGTTAACAAGAAGACCAATCGATGACTATGTTAGCTCCAAATACACTACAAAGATATCATATATTTCAATAGTAGATGATGTTGTATGATTATAAAAAGTAGGCCAAGATGGTGTAATGACTGACTACAACTCAAATAATCAAGCACTTCAATCCTTAAAGAAAGGAATTATATTTTATAAGTAAAGACTCTCTAGTATCAAAACCTGAGGAAGAAATGATATAGTAATATTATCATGTGGTGATAGTAGGGCTTGATCTAAAAATTTTTTGAGTTAAATATAAATTGCAACTCATGCAAGAAGCCAAAAAAATGGTTTCCTATGACTATGAGTCATTAAGCCAAAAATTGACAAAGAAAGAAAAAGAGTTGGAATATGTGAAGAATACTTTGAGTAATTCTCAAGTGGAGATTAAAGCACTCCAAAATTAGGTAAACTTACTCACCAAATGCCTAATGGAGAAATGTTCCGGATATTTTCTAAAAGTGAAAGAGGTTCAAATCAAAAGCCTCATAGATAGGCTTTCCAACCAAGAATCTCGATTTAACCAGGAGAGAGAATTTTCAAAAATAATTAGAGAAGCTGAGACACAATAATGAGATTGGGTAATGACAAGGGAACAAGAACCTTGTCAAGGAGATTAGTGATGCCTACTAGTATGACATTGCTAACACAACAATAGTTCTCTACCAAGTATTCAAATTGATTGGTACAACTACTCTCCAAAGTATTTAGGTAAGATAAGATATTGAACAAAGCCTTTCTAAAGCCTCCACAAGGTTGACTAAAGCTATAAATTATCAAGCAAATTTGGCCACTACACTAAAATCTAAGATAATATCTATCAAAGGCAATGGCATAGAAAGTAAGTGATCTCCTCCAAAAGGAGTAGGTTGTATAGGAATACAAAGCTCAAGTAGTTACCTTGGTTACTACCACTATAAAGCTCAAGAGTTAAATTGATTAATTATTGTAGAAAGGACTTCCCTCTTTGTGCAATACAAGTGGTAGTCTCCATTAAAAGCAATAATATTTGGATCTACTTGTGCAATACAATGAAGATACCACCCGATTTGAAACATGGTCGAACCCATCTACGAAAAATGATACTTCTTGGGTAATCAGACCATTGGCAAAGCTCAAGATTCAAGTACATGAGGTCATCAACCATATAAATAACTTCTCCCATGATGACATTTGGAGCTCCACATGATTTTTAGGTGCTTCAATAAAATCTAACACCCTTCAAAAGAAGAGTGGGGAGTAATTAAACAATTGCTTGATAAAATTTTGAATAATTATTTTTTCTACATTCTTTTATTTTTGACTGCAAACCTAAGGATGGAAGCAATAATTCGAGATTCCCCTTCAGCAAGTAAGAAGGTCCCTCCCAAGTCTAATAATTGCCATTATCATGTTCTTCCATAATGGCTTCTTGATCCTTTTCAAATTCTTACCTTCTTTAATCTTTTCATCTTCAATGCAATTCTTTCCTTAAGGAGCCATGGCTTTCTATAAAGCTAGAACTTGGGATAGCCCAATCCATGACCATTTTGGAATAGCAAAGCTCTATCAAAATTTCATCCATGGTATTTTGAAAGCAACAAAATTCTACCAAAATATCTCTAGAATCATAGGCATTTTATCATTTTGCATGGAAATATTATGCCAAAATATTACCATAATCTTGTAAATTCCATATTTGCAAGAATTTAATCTTTTATTCTTGCAATAATTTTAGTCTCTAATCAAGTCTCCAAGATTTCAAGTCTACAAGCTCTCAAGCAAGCATCAAGCATCAAGCCCACAAGCTCAAGCATTCAAGTGCCATCAACAAACAAGCTAGCAAGATTTCAATAAGCTTCCAACAACGGGGAAACAACCTTGTGTCTTAGGATGTCTTCTTTTCCCTTTTTTTTTTTTTGCTCTTCCTTGTCCTTTTAGCTTTAAGCTTCATTTTGTTGCATTTAGAACTAATATTGCATTTGTATATGCCCATAGCTAGTCTCTCACTTATGATATTTAATCTTAGTTTCAAATAATTTCCTTCTATTTAATATGGCCTCTATAGTCCTAATTTAGGGCCCTTCACCATATTCATGATAACCTTAGCTCATCTTGCATTTAATATTGTTGTTCTACTATCATAAGCAAAAGTGCATCGACACTACAAGTCAGTGGCACTATCAATATTTTGTTTACACAGAGTAAAAGCATCGACACTAAGAAAAAGCACTAGCAGTTCTATCGTGACCTAGTGGTGCTTTCACCACCTAATATTTATTTCTTGCATTTTTTCATTTTTGTCAGCTTTATCTTTAATTTCTAGTCAAAGAAGTCTAACCTTCTCTGCTAACTCAAATAGGACCTTCTACCACTAACTATAACTTTTTCTATTTTCTTTGTAGGATAGGCAATAACACCATCAACATGTGATAGCATTGACAACACTTTTGTGGACTGGTGATGCTTCTACCTCTATGGCAAAAATGTGTTCTTCTATGCCATATTTTTATTTAAGAATTTAGGAGTAATCTTTATTTGTTGTTTGTGTAAATTAGGTTTTGTTTTCTTTTTAAGAAAAATAGACATAAAGAAAATAAATAATTGGTTAGTCTTAATCATATAGGTTGTTGATATAATATTTAAGCTTCAACATCCAATAAAAATTATATATAGTTACATCTTAGGCTTTGTTTGTATCAGTTTCTTGCCCTCTTTCCTCTTAAAAGAAAAATTATTATTTCCTTTCCCTATAAAAGTGAACTTCATTTTAGTTGTAGATCGTGATTATTGCATGTGTATGTGCATTTGGGATAGATCAAGGTTAATCTTGGAAATATATGTATCTTAGGAGAAACATATGCGTTCTTCAATGAATCCAATAAAACTAAACTTTAATCTCACAAACTTCCCCTAGTCTCAAATATAGAAGAGAAGAGCTAGAAGAGCATTGCGAAGAGATTTTTCATGATACTTGTCCCCTTTTCCATCTCATACTTTGGTAAATCTAGCATGAATGCCATCATGGGTTTCAATATTCTTCTTTGTCCAAGCTAAGCATTAATAAAACTAAAATTTAAAAAATGTAATCAAGACCTCTTAATCTTATTTTTTTAGATTAGATCATATTAAATCTATAAAAAAATAACATAACCAATTGCTAGTCCTACTAAGGATATTCATAATCCTTTGAGTAGGCTATATTTGTTATAACAAGCCTAGACCACTAGCTTCCCATATAGGATTTCACACATACTTATGCCTACTAAAGAGTATATTGTAGTAGGCTTGTGGGAGTCATAAGAAAGCATGCTATTACTCCTCACATACCATCTCAGCCACGTATTCATGTGTTCACTTCCACTTATTATTGGTGACCCACATATTAGCTTTCTCTCATATATTGACAGGTATATAGAGAGGATTCAAGTATATAGGGACCTTCAATATAAATGAAGCTCCTTGAGGTATATAAGCCAAATATGGTATATCAAGAGAAGGGTATATAAAGTTGCTAAAACATATTCTCTTTATTCTATAATCAACTCTATAAACAATTTCTTAATTAATTAAGCCCTTCTTTCCTTCTAACCCATTGCCAAGAAGTACTACATGACCCGTAGTTTTTCTCATCAATTGGTCATCAACCCTAAGCCTTAAATGTAATATGGTGACCTACTAGGGAGACTCCAATATGTCCTCCCACTAAGAGGCTTTTTAGATATCTTCATGGGAAATCTTAAAGATAAATTGGCCTTTTATTTGGATATGGCCAATGTATCTTATTTTAGATTCTAGTGACAAGCCAATGTATCTTCTTTTGAAGATTCCAGTGACATGGCTAAGAGAGTAGAGACTACCCTCCTCAAAAGATAACAACTAGAATCTAAATCCTATAAGGAGGAAGATAATTCTTCTTCTCATGTGGAGGTTTAGTACACAAACACATATGTTGTAGGTAATGGAGATACAAACTCACACCAAAATAGCAATGTTAGTATTATGGCAAACCTTAAAAATCTTGTCTTAGAGAAGCCACAATAATTAAAACCTAGGAGGAAGTACTCGCAATTGGATGAACCTCCTTTAGCCATCCTAAATCAAATTATAAAATCCAAAATGGTGTAGCTTCTACCTATCAAGCCTTTAGATCCTAGAAGGAAAAAAGCTTCTTGGTTTCACCCCAATGAGCAATGTGTCTTCCATCAAGTTAATGGTCACGTGACTGATAAATGTATGACCCTTAGGAACCTAATCGATAAATGTCAATTTGTTCTTGGTAGCTTTGAGTCTCAATCCTCTAATAATCAATACCTTGGAATATTCCAAATCTACTGCCCAATAATAATGAAAATTGAAATGTAGTAAATAATATTTACTATAGGAGCGTCCCACCTCTAAATAAAAAAATATTTGGAATGATCAAATTCTAATTCTACAACTGTTGTAACTAGGCAACAACACAAAGATATGTTCTCTTTTGATCAACCTTCAAGAACTCCTTTGGTCCTTCATGCAAAAATAACCTCTCATCAACTTGAAAGTACCCTAGCTAAATATCATTTTTTGAGCTTCTCAAGGCCTCTCCAACCCATAGGGACATTTTACAAAAAAAAATGATTGAACAAGTCATTCCTAAAGACCTCAAACCAAATGAGCTCACTTTTATGATGGGATCCATTGGGGTTAACCTTATGACTATATCATTCCATTAGGATAATATCCCTCAATCCTCTATGGTCAAATATTTCCTATTGTACATCATAGGCTATATTGGAGCCAGGCTCATTAAATAAATTCTAGTTGATAATGGTTTTGGTCTCAATGTCTATATTCTAAGGTTCATTTATAATTTTGGTCTAACCAAATAATATTTGGAGAAATTCAATCTTGTTATCAAGGCATTTGAAAATTGGGAATATGAAGCTAGTGGCACTATAGTCTTACCCCTCAAATTTACACTGTACATTCTCAAAATTCTTTTATATGTCATGCCTTGTGACCTAATATACAACATTCGTATTGGTATTCCATGGATTCATGAGATGCAAGTTGTTCCTTCAACTCTCCATAAATTCCTTAAATATGAATATAGGGTAAGCCTTATCATATCTAGTCAACCTTGATCCCTTCACTTGCTACCAGGTGATCAAGATCACAACCCTCAAGATCATCTTTGATCTTCTCTCAATTTATCTTTTGATCCATATTCTTCTAAGATTCCAATAATTGGTGCATTAAGTTCTCTCACCTTAAGTAACCCACCTAACAATGAATTAGAACATCAAACCTCTAATCTGACCAACTTAAACATTAATAATCAATATTTTTTGGACCTGGCCAAGATCCCTCCATCTTATTGAACCTTACCTTCTATTCGTAAGGATAAAATATTACAAATTGGAAGTTGCTCCTTTATTTGTGATAGTGCTACTAACAATGAGAAAACCCATGGTAGTAACCCTTTTTGGCTGGACAATGGTATGCTTCATGCTTATTTTCAAACTCATGTTCTATTTCAAAGCAACTATTTGTTAGCCTCTTACTTATTTTTTGTTTTATAACAAATATAATGTTAGCCTTCCCAAGAGGAAAACCTATAATGACATTGTTTCCTTAAATGGATTGTATTGGGACAAGGAGGATGATGATGTTTCATCATTCCTCATAGATCCTAACTACTCTTTATTTACACCATTCACCAATATAAATCTCCTAACCCTAGCCTACCCCAAGTTGATTGTTTATGAAGATAGTTATGCTACATAAGACCTCTTGAGTGATCCTCCTCAAGATGGTCTCTCAAACTAAGCAAAAACAACTTCTATTTTTGTGGATATTTTCCCCAGATTATAAATATCACTCTCTCAATTCGATTAATTACAATCATATATCCCTAGATCCCATATATTGAAATCCTAGGAGTGTTGCTCACTCCCCCTCAATTGGAAGATGAGTCTTGTATTCTAATTGAGGAAACTATGGACATCAATATTGGGACTCTTGAAGATCCCAAGATCATTAAGCTAGGAAAATTCTTGTCTCTAACTATGTAAACGAGATTTTTATGGAGTATAATGATATATTTGCTTTTTCTTATGTCGATATGTTAGGTCTTAATCCTTTGCTACTTTTCCATCACTTCATTGTCACTCCTGATGCAAAATCCATAAAGTAGAAATCATAGAAAATACATTTGAAATTTGTTTTTCTAGTCAAGGAGGAGCTTCAAAAACCCTTTGATGTTGGATTCATTAAAGCCATTGAATATTTTGACTATATCTCTAATATTGTACTTTTTTTCAGGAAGTCAAGTAGTGTTAGATTTTTTAGATACTTTTGGAACATTAATAAAGCATATCCAAAGTATGACCTCCCTCTATCCAACATTGATATGATTATCAATTTCACTGTAGGATGTCAAATGCTATCTTTGATGAATAAATTTTCAAGCTATAATTAGATCAATATCACTCTTGAGGGCCAATCTAGGAAAACTTTCACCACTCCATGGGTAACCTTATGTTATTAAGCCATGAATTTCATATTGAAAATGTAAGAGCTATCTACTAGCTAGCCATGATTTACATCTTTAAAGACATGGTATATGACATTGTGGAAGACTATGTCAAAGATCTTCTTGGTATTTTAAACTAAGAAGATCATTCTTGAGATCTAAGGCACATCTTCAAGCAATAGTAGGAGTACAAGGTATGCCTAAAGCCTCAAAAATGCATCTTTGAGGTTACATCAAGAAAACTATTGGGATTAATTGTCCTAATATGGAATCAAAGTTGATCTTGAAAAGATATTGACTATCGTCGATATACCATTCCCTTGAAATTTAGCCCAACTTCAAAGTCTTCAAGGAAAAATCCAAACCATTCAAAGATTCATTTCCCAACTTGCTTGGAAATATCATCCCTATTTCAATATTTTGAGGCAAGATGTGATCTTCAATAGGGACACTAACTGTCAAGCAATATTTGATACTCTCAAATTCTACCTTTTGTCTCCTCCTATCCTTGTCTCACCTAATCTTTCTAAATACTTATTATTATACATGGTAGCAACTTACCATACCTTAGGTGATATGTTGAAGCAGTAGGATGACCAACATAAAGAACAAGACATTTTCTATATTAGTAGTACCTTGGTCAATTTTGCTATTTCCCTTTAGATAAGATTTATCTTACTATATTGTTTTCTTTCCAAAATATTAGACACTACATGCTCAACAAAAGATAAGTGTTAAAAGCATGACAACCTTATCCATGCTCCAACTCAAGATATCCAACCCTTTACCTTTTTCCATCTAAGTGCTTCACTAATTGGGTCAAATCCATGTCTTTAGCCTCAACCATTAGAGTCCAACTCTTCAAGTTTATACTCAACTAGATCCTTAGTCATTATGACATCCTTTCTATGTCAATATTTGATAATGGAACACCCTTTAAAAACAATGATGTCTAGAAAAGTTTTTCTAAATACAAGATTCAATACAAATGATCAATTCCTTACCATCCTTAAGGAAATTACTAAGCTAAATATTCTAACAAGACTATTGTTAATATCTTTAAGAAGCTCATCAACAAAACTAATCAATAATGGCATATTTAGCTTTATTTTACTTTGTGGACCTATTGCACTAGTGTTTGAACTTCCACTAGTGTGACACCCTATTCTTTGGGTTATGGAACTAAATTCAACTTCCATTTCAAACTTGAGATGTCTTTCTTACATATTTTGTTACAAGACTCCTCTGTTAGAGACAAATACTTCTCACTTGTCTGAGCTAGTTGGAACTACTTGATAAAAAGTGGAACCATACCCTAGATAACCTATGGTTCTACCAACAAAGGCTTAACCATGCCTATATAAAAAGGGTATGATCTCGTTCATTTGAGGTTGGTGGACTTGTTCTTTAAAAAAATCAAAAGAACACCAATGCTAAAACCAAGCTCTAAGGAAAGTTTGAGCCTAATTAGCTAGGCCCTTTCATCATAAATACCAAGTCTAGTTCAAGGGCTTACCACCTCACCATGCTTGATGAAAAATAACTTAAAGAACCAATGAACATAATGTATCTTAAAATGTATTATATTTGAGTCTACATTGGATTCTTATTTCTATGTGTTTGCTTGTCACTACTTACTTGCATGCTACCCAATTTCATATCTACATGCATACACATGTTTGTCTATGTGTAGAATACCTGTTGCATCTTAAGTTAAGGATAAAAAATGACATACAAATGATGATCCTAGTCAGGATAGTTCATTACATTATACTAGGTAATTGATGTGACCGGATCCTTCTAGTCCCATATTTATAAATCAAATTAGAGTTCATGCAACCATCTATCTTTGTCATCAATTTTATATTTCTATCTATCTCAAATTGGTTTACCTGGAATGTTGTCTATCAAATCCTCCAAACTACCAATCTATGACCACATGATAAAAACTGTAAAGTTTGCATGTGTTGATGACAAAGTTAAATCAAATTTTGCTATCTCATCAATCATTACATGATAAAAAATATGAAGTTCATAGGTGTTGATGACAAAGTTAAATCAAATTCATTTATCTCATCAATCACTACATGATGAATACTAGGAAATTCATAGGTTATGATAGCCAAATCAATCTCATCATTATTGTCTTCCATGCACCACCTTGCATGCAGATAAATAGTCAACAATAAACTTGTCTTTCCATCTAGGGGCATATTTTGTTGCCTCACCAATCAATCACAAGTCCTATATGAAATTTATCTGAGAGGCAAATAAATCTAAGCAAAATTTTGATAAGCATTTATTTAAAGGCAATACAAAAGTCCTTTAGACATCTGCTTAAAAGTAAATATCAAATAAAAATTTCTACAAGAAGGGTAGAAGTCCTTTAGACATTTTTTTAAAGGCCAATTTTTTATTTTTATGTTTGTACATATCTTTATATCATAACATACTAACCAAGTCCTTTGGATAAAGCTAACTAAAGTCCCCTTGGGTAAATCTCAAAGCTAACTAAAGTACCCCTAAGCAAACTCAAAGCTAACTAAAGTCCCCTTGGGCAAATCTCAAAGCTAACTAAAGTCCCCATGGTCAAGTATAAATGCTAAAAAAAATCCCCTTGAGCAAATATCAAAGCTAATTAAATTCCCCTTGGGCAAGTCTAAAAGCTAACAAAAGTCCCTCTAAAAAATCTCAAAGCTAACTAAATCCCCCTAAGCAAGTCTAAAAGCTAACAAAAGTCCCCTTGGGTTAATATCTATGTATATAGTGTATATATTTACACATTTTGTATATAGTTATAGTGTAGCAGTGCCCTCTTGAGCACATCCTTACATCATGAATCTTTCACCATTCAAATAATTTTTATCCTAATATTTCATCTTTTGAAGGATTTTAAACAATCATCATTAATTAATCCTTAGTCATCTAATCTTAACAACTCAAGTCATCAATAATCTAATCAACAATCCATCATCTTTAGTTATTAATTACAACAAAAATTTAATCAATTTCATTATCCATCTATCCTAATATTTCATCACTACACCTATGTGGATCATAATCAAGTCGAGTTTCCTTAGTCCTACTTGATTTTCCCTTTCAAACTCAAGGGATCACCTTAGGGCATGGCAATTTTAAAGATGTTCAAAATGCAATTTTAATCCTAATTTATAAGAAAACAACCACAACAACATTCATCTAGCATCATTGACCATAAGCAAAAAAAAATATTCATATCTCAAAATTGGGGCATCTATGTCAAATTTTTATGCATTTATTATGTAATAAATGCGTCAAAAAGGGGTAAATATAGACACCCAAATTTGCATGCATAACTAATCTTCAAGTTTATTAATCCCTTCATCAATAAGTTTTTTAATCAACCAAATTAAATCATCATTTTTTGTGTCTAAATTTGGAGCATTTGTTTCTTTAAATGCGATAGTGCTAGTGGTGTTATTGCAACCTAGTGGCGCTTTTGTAAAACCTTTCAATTTTGACATTTCTTGCCCATTTTGACCTCCAAAGGTCATAAGAGGAAAGCATCACCAGTGCTATCACCTCCTAGTGCTTTTGATTATCATGCACCAAAATCAATCAATTTGATTTCCTGTCTCTCTTAATCTACCTACCATTAATGAGTCAAATCCCCCAAAAAAAATTAATCTGCAACTCCTACAAAAATTCTAAATCTAAGAATTGTCATTCTCATGTTCTTTCATTAATGGCTTCTTTATCCTTTTCAAATTATTACCTTCTTAAATATTATCATATTCAATGTAATTATTTCCCTAAGGATCCATGGCTTCCTATAAAGCCAACACTTGGGAGAGACCAATATATGACTGGTTTTGGGTAGAAAACTTTTGCCTAAATTTCATCCATGGTCTATTAAAAGCAATAAAATTTTATGAAAATATCTCTAGAATCATAGATATTTGATAATTTTGCATGGAAATATTATGTTGAAATCTTACCACAATCTTGTTAAGGGCATCTTTGCAAGCATTCAAGTCTCCAATATTTCTAGTCTACAAGTCGTCAAGCTCTTAAGCAAGCATTAAACCCACAATCTCGAGCATTCAAGTGTCATCAACAAGTAAGCTAGCAAGATTTCAACAAGATTCTAACAAGGTGGAAACAACCTTGTGTATTAGGTTGTGCTCTTTCCCTTTATTTTTCTTTTGGCTCTTCATTGTTCTTGTAGCTTTAAGCTTTATTTTATTGCACTTAGAACTAATTTTGCATTTGCATTTGTATTTGCACATATCTAGTCTCTCTATTTTATCATTTAATCTTAGTTTCAAGCAAGTAAGTATTTGTTTTCCCATTATTTAACAGTGCATTTATACTCCTAAGTTAGGGCCCTTCACCATAGTCATCACAATCATAGTTCATCTTGCATTTAATCTTGTTGTTCGACTCTCAAAAGTAAAAGTGTTGCTATACTATAAGTCAATGGTGTTATCACTCTCTTGTTTACATGGAGCAAAAGTGCTAGTGGTGCTATCATGATGTAATGGTGATTTCACCTCTTGACATTTAATTATTGCATTTTGTTATCTTTATCATCTTTATCTATATAAATAGGGTTATAATTGTTGGTCAAATTATAACCTCCTTTTCTAGCTCAAACAAGCCCCTCTACCACTAACTACATTGTTTCTATCTATTTTGTATTACAAGCAATAGCACTGATAGTGCTTATGCCTCTATAGTAGAAACAGGTTCTGTTGCCCTATAATTCTATCATTTAAGCATTTATAAGTAAATATTTTTTTGTTGTCTGTGTAAAATAGGTTCTATTTTCTATTAAATAGCAAATTTGACAAAAATAAAAGAAATAACTAGCCTTCAAAATTTAATCAAAATTTCATATGGTTGCATCATAGGATTTTTTTGCTCCATTTTCTTGTCCCCTTGCCACTTAAAATAAAATTTGTTATTTCATTTCTCATCAAAAGCAAAATTTATTTTAGTTATAGATCTTTATGTTGTATTTGTATGTGTATTAGAGCTTGATTAGGGTTAATATTAGACAAAGAAGTATCTTAGGAGAAACACAGTTGTTCTTCAAGTAATCCAATAAATCTAGATTTTAAACTCATAAAATTCTCCTAATATCGAAGTGATAAGAGAAGAACATGAAATAGCATTGCAAAGATATCCTTCATGATACTTATCCCCTTTTACCATCTCACAAATACAATATTTTACTTCATTTGTTAATTCAAGTTATCTTTGGGATATTATTAATTCAAGTTTCCAATATACATGTGGTGATAAGAAAATTGGGCAAACTCATTTAGTAGAAAAATTAGGTAGATTCTTATTCTCCAACACATGGTTGCAAAGTAGAATATACAATATCTTTAGATATTTTATTGCAGATCACAAACCCATTCTTTTTATTTATGATTTACTTGATAATGGTTATCCAAAGCCATTTCACCTCTAGTTATGTGGTTCCAAGATCCTAATATCTTCCATATGGTTCTATTACTATGGTATGAAGTAAATTTTAAAGGATCATGTATGAACAAGCTTGTTTAAAAAATTAAATATCTAAAGGGAAAATAAATATTTGGAATGCCAAATATCTTGGTAATATTTTTAATGAAAAGAAGGAAATTGAATCCAAACTCAAAAATTTACAAGAGACAATAGAAATCAGTGGAATAAACCAATATTCTTATGTGCATGAAAAATAATCATTTTTTAACTATCATAATGCATTGCAAAGGAATGAGTCATATTGGTTCAAAAAATCTAGGGAGAAATACCTCAAGGAGATAGAAATTCTAAATTTTTCCATGCAACAACAAAAATATTTTTTTTCTTTTTGTCGCTTTAAAAATTAGTTAACTCTAGATGGAAATAATATTGAGAAAGAAGAATATATCATGAAGGAAAAATTAATTATTTCAAAATTACTTTGTTAGATGTTGGGCAAGATAAGAAGGCACAAGGTAAGCTTTTGTAAAGTATTCTATCAATTATCACATAAGGATGAAATGATAGCTTGATGAAGAAAATATCTATGGAGGAGCTATATGAAGCATATTTTCTTTCCATCCTAACAAGGAACCTAGCCTTGATGGATTTTTTTTATTTTATTTTTAAAAATTTTGGGGTTTATTGAAGAGTGATATGTTTGTTGTGGTTGAAGAGGCTCAGAAAAGGAAAGCTATAATAAGTAAGATCAATGCCACTTCTATTACTTTGGTTCCCAAGAAAGACAAGACAAAATATTTTATAAACTTTTGTCTAATAAGCCTTTGTAATATGATTTATAAGAATATTTCAAAAATTAATACAAACACGTTGGAAAGCATTCTAGATTGTGTTATCTCAAAGTAACAAGGTGGTTTTGTTCATAGTAAAAAATTATTGATGTAGTCATTGCATGAGAGACCATACATTCTCTTATTTCAATGAGAAAAACATGTATGCTTATGAAATTAGAGATGAACAAAGCATATGATAACATTTTTCTAGAGTTTTCTACATGACATTAAAAAAAATGATTTTGATCAAAGTTGGTGTGAATGGATTAGACATTGTTATAGCACTCTAAAATATTTTATTTTGATCAACAGTTCCCCTAGTGATTACTTTAATTCATCTCATAGATTTTTCCAAGACGATCTACTGTCTCCTTATCTATTTATTGTTTTTGTAGAGGTATTAGGGAGAGCTTTCTCAAATGCAAAATAAGAAGGAAAAATCAAAGGTATTTAGATTACAAAAATATGGTTCCTTCAAATCTCATCTACAATTTGTTAATCATAATTTTTCTTTTGGATCGTCCCTAATTCAATGAGACCATGAAGTTTAAATCACTATTATCATGCTATGAGAAGGCTATTGGAAAATTGGTTAGTAACAAAAAAATCCTTGATTTTTTCATTAACATTATCCTAGATGTACAATGAACTATTTTAGATAATTTAGAGTTTAAAATTGAAAAAATACCATCAACCCACTTGGATATTCCTTTATCTCATAAAGGAAATAAAAAAAGCTTTGGATCTCATGTTTGGATAGAAGAAAATTTTGTTTGGTAGGTTGGAAAAGTAGATTCAGATTATATACTGTGAGCAACAACTATCGATCATGGATTTCTATTAATAACGTAGTTGAAAGAGAGGAACTCAAATAAATAGTAGATGAGCTTCAAGAGTTTTAATGGCCTAATTTTGCACAAAAGGATGAGTTGATGTGAAATATGTCAAAATATGGTAAATACTTAGTCAAGTTCGGATATGAGCATTTATAGTAAGTAAAATATCCTACTTTGAAAAATTCCCTAAGAAGAATGTTTGTCAATAGAGGCTTTTCCTAAAACCTTAACATTCCTTTAGTTAGGATTTCAAAGTAAGACTCTCTAGTAAGAATTACAAGATAGAGTCTTCAAAGAAGATAATGTCATGGACCTTTCGTACGTGCCTTGTGTGAAAATGATTTAGAAACATTAGACCATTTCCTTCTTTATTGTCCCTTTTCTAACATCATTTGGGGTTGATTTTTAAAAAATATTATAATATATTGGATAGCTCCACCAACATTTAAAGAGTTGATAAAATTTTGGATTAATTATTTCAAATCTAAAGCATTATGTATTTTATGTAGGGTTGGTCTTACCATTATTTAAAAAAATTTATGGCTTAAAAGGACTACTAAATTTTTAAAAATAAATGTAAAAGTCATGCCTAAGTTTAGAATCAAATTATATTATGGTGCTCATCATGGAAAGTCTCAAGTGCAAAAGAAAAAGGTGCTAACCATTTGGTTACATGGAAGATTTACTTATAACATTGGCATTAAAACAAAATATTTGCTCCAATATATGGTAATATAAAAATGTTCGAAAATTGGATATATCAAAATGAATTTTGATAGTGCTTCCAAATGAAATCTAGGAAAAGTTGGTGGAGATGGGGTTTTTTTTAAATAATAAAGCCAAAATTCCCCTCACTTACTCATAATCATATGAAAATTCAACTTACAAGTTACAACTATGCAGAGGCTAGGGCATTTCTTATGATTAAAATTGCAATTGAAAATAAATGGACATATATTTCAATTGAAGGGGATCCACAAATTATCATTAACACTTTTAAAAAAAATGTATGTGGGGATTGGATAAAAACTAACACTATTGTTGATGTTCATCAACTACTATTGGAGACAATCTCTTGGAAATGTCAGGAGAAAATTGGGTGGAAAATAATTTAGCCAATTGTCGTATTGATCTTCATCTTGGTAAAATTTATATTTTGAAAGGAAACTAGTCGAATGATATTTTATCTCTTAATGAAAATGATGTGAAGGATTTGATTATAGAAACATATCAATTTTAGGAAGACGAAGAAAATGAAGAGTATATTTGGTAAAAGGGTAAGCTTTATATGAATTAACTGACTTGACAATAAATATAATGTGTTGATATTTTGATAGGAGTGGCCCCAATAGAGGCCACATATAGCTTATTAAAAAATAAAAAAATTAAATTAAAAAGGCAATTTATACAAAGCCAAAAAGGAAATGTCATGTTTGATTTGCAAGTTCTTTGTTGACATTTTTGAATGTTTTTGGTTTCATTTTTATTCTTTATATATAACAATACAAATGAATGGTTCAAATATGTTCTTATTATCTTATGCCTTTCTCTCCCAACCATGTTCCATAATGCTAATAGTATTATTTTTCTATTTTTAGAGGATTTGTTGATAATTGACTAGGATGTATTCGATATATATTTGATTTATCTTGAACAAAGGTACTTGCTCATTCTACTCTAAAGCATTATGATGATACAGACTTCACTTTTAGTACATTTTAATCTGAAAGAACATATTGTATATATATGATATAGACCTTATCTTCAAGAGTTTATGAAGAGACTTGCACAAGTATTTGAAATAATAATGTTTACAACTATTTAAAGCATTTATGCAAAGCAAATTTTAAATAAGTTAGGTCCAAAACAAAAACTTATTTTCTAAAGATTTATTGAGATTCATGTGTGTTGTTGGATTTTAGTTATATAAAGGATTTGACAATTTGGGTACAATCTTTAAAGATTTTTATTATTGACAAGTCACAAGATGTATACTTTTCTAAATATAGTTTAATAATGTTTTGTGCCCTAAACATATTTTAGAATTTTCTCTTATAATAATATTATACATGATCCATCCTTAGGAATTAAAGTTTGCACCTTACTATAAATATTTAGACTTCAAGTTATATTTTTGGAAAGGTATTAGACTTCAAGTTGTCAATGGCATTTATATTGAGAGCCATTTGATAATCATTTAGAGACTATTTTTAATTTTATTACTTCCTTTCTTGGAGATATTGTTAGGTGTAGAGAATGACTATCCAATCATTAAAAAGAAAAATTCTTCACTAAAATTCAAGAGCTATTATCATGGAAACTACAATATTGGAACATAATAAAGATTTGTTTGAGAAATTTCATTCTTTCTTTAGTTAAGTTGTATCTTAGATTATATTAATTTAGTTTCCATTTTTTTAATTGTTATTATAAGTCTAATCTAAAAAATTGGTTGGTATTGATGATTATATTTAACATATTGCATTATTTCTTGGCATAGCTAGATGCCTTTAAAAACATCACTAAAATATCGATTATATGTAGTGAGACATGATATGCTTGTCTAAGAAGCCTCTGGATACTTTAATCGACATAATATAATAAGCGCTTAGTATAAATTTTATCTCTTCTTAGGTTATTTATTACAAGCAATGATGTTATCTAGAATTTCTATAGTACATGTTGTTATGGGATAAATACTCAAACTTTAAACTAATACAAAATTACCATTTTTCTTTTCATTTTTTGATATTACAAGGACTTGAGGAAGAACCCATTATCAAAAATAATACCTTGTAGGGATTTTTTTTTTGTTTATTACTATTATTATTATTGTTGTTGTTTTTTGGGTTTAGGACACATCTCATCCATATTACATTATGACCACATAGTAGTATTACAAAAACTTAACAATTATGCATGTATCACTTGATAAGATTCGAACTTGGGTCTCTTTTATGAAATTTGAGGGATTTAACTGATTGAGATTATGCCATTTGATATAACATATTATTATTATTAAGTAATATTTATTAAAAATAATAATTATCCAAGTCATATAAGTAATATTTGTGATAAGGAAATTATGAATCGGTAAAGCTAGGGTAATTTTTTTTAAATGACTCATCTTCTAGGAGCCATATATTTGCATAGAGATATCTAATTTAGATTATTAGTGTACTATTTTTTATGGCATTTGAAGATATTTGAAATAAGTGATAATATGAAAGAATCCAAGTAGTATTGAGGGAGATGTGACCATGTGAAGACAATCATCTAGAAGAAGGGTAACATTAGGGAAAATATTTATTAAAAAATATCTCATCTTTTAGGATTCATATATTTGTGAAGGGTTACCCAATTCAAATGATTCTTGGACCAATTTATGTAGAATTTGAAGAGCTTTAAAATGAGTGGTCATATAACCAACCAATATTGTGGGAGATACGATCTTGTGAAGTTAGCCATTTAGAATAAGGAAAGTGATGATTTTTCAAGTTGTAGAAAATAAAATTGCAGATATCTATCAACTAAGGTTTGGATAATGGGAGGAGCAATAGAGGGCTAGGGCATTAGCAAGGTGGAGCATTCTATCTAGGCATAAATTATTTTAGCTAAATTTCATTTATTCCTTTATTATCTTAGAAGTTCTACATGTAGATTATTGTAGGTTTATTTTCAAATAATATAATTGCTATAGGATATACTAGTAAATTTTAGTAGATATCAAGTTATAGTTTCCTTCCCATAGAAAAATTCGTAGATAAATACTTAAAATAATCTTTAGTAGTAGAGGTTAGAGAGGACCTCACAGAGCAACAATCCTTGTTGATCAAAGATAGGATAATCATTTATAAATTTAATGGGTCTTGGTCAGGGGCTTCGGTTCTAAGAAAATAGATTGATATGAGATGGAAATATCTAGGAGTGAGTCTATCATTTCTTTCCTGTTGGAGTTTATTACATTATTTGGTACCTTGGAAGTACCTTGTAATATTTATCATTTAGTAATCATTATTTGTTTTGTCCTTTTTAGGGAGTCAATAAATAAATTTCTCCTATGAGAAATATGAAGAGTCATATCTCCCATGAGTTTGAGGAGATGAAGAGTTAGTTGAAGCTTAAATGTCAAAAGTCTTTGTAAAAGCTATTTATAAAGAGATCTTATAATGTGTGGAGTATGATGAATGAAATTTCAATACTTCTTTGGTACTAGAATACTAAGTTTGTGATCTATGGGAATATAGTAAGTTTATCTATTTTCTTGAATAATTGTGTATATCTTTATGTGAAAACTATAATCTTAATATATTGTGTAAAAATAGCTTATATGTTAACAATGGTATCATATCCATGTTTGAGAGAAACCGGGTTGAAAGGTGATCCCACGTTTGAGAGAAGTATAGGATCAAGAGAATTCAAGTTTAAGATTCAAGTTCAAGGCTAAATAGAGTACCCAAGTTTAAGACTGGAGTTGTCTACTTGAGTTAAGGGTTGAATAATGCACCTAAGTTTAAGATGGGAGTTGTATACTTGAGTTAAGGGTTGAGTAGTGTTCCCAAGTCTAGAGGACATCAAAGAAGCAAGTGAAAGGAAGAGTTATAGTTGAGAGGAGCTAAATACATGCTCAGAAAGAAAGCCATGATACCCATATGGAACACTTGGATGAGGTTGTCTTGGTGAAGAAATCACAACGAGGAGGTAGCAGTAAAGAAATAACGATAAGAAAGTGGTAATGTGAGAACCACAAACAAAGCACTACATTGAGGAAGCTACAAAAAAAGAAGTTACTAAAAGTATAACACAATAGACATCCAAAGAGAAACTAGCAAGAACAAACTTTGGCTAGAGAAATTGAAAAGACAAGTTGATCCAAGCAAGTTGTGAAGGAAGATAAAGGATTTTTTTCATCTAGAGTCAGCTAAAATCTAGTCAAAAGGAGATATGCTTAGGTGCCCAAGCGGTTGTTAAAATGTTCAAGGAAGTCAGAGTTCATAATAACAATAGAGAAAGTGTTTTTTTAATTGCCTAAGGTACCTTTTTAATTTACCTATAAACAGTTTCGAATAATAGTGAATGAATAATTCAAAAGGTGTGCAAAAAAATTAATTTATTAAAAAGAAATATTAAAGAGACACATTTTTTATAAGGTGAAGAAAGAAATATTTTTTTAGAAAAAGGAGAATAATTAAAGAAAGAGAAAATAAACTTGTTTTTTAAAGTGGCAATGAATTCATTGGAAATAAAAAATTGAAAATGAAATATTTAAAGGAAATTGAGTTGTGAAAAGAGAGAAAAATAATTTGAATTGAAGAATGTGAGAAGAAGAAACTTAAAAGGAAGAAAACATTATAAGAGTTTTGACCAAAGAGAAAGAAAATTGAATTGAAGAAGAATATTTTATTAGAAGGAAAATAAACCTTGAAAGGTTTTTTTAAGAAAAGAAGATTTAAATATTGCATTGGGGAGTTAAAATATCTTCTATTCAATAATTAAAATTGAATATTGAAAGGAACTTAGTCAAAGGAAATATTTAAAGACAGACCAAATAAATAGGAGAATTGGTTGATATTTTGAAGAATTGAAAAAACAATTAAAAGGGAAGTTCTTTACAAATTATGGCTTCATCAAAAATACCTCTTATAAAGTCTCACTTGTTTGAAGAACCAAACTTTATTAAAAGAGGAACTCAAAAGCATAGAAAATTTTGTCTCAAAGAAGAACATGGTCAAATGGGTCAAACTACCACATTATTTCAATAAAAAAAATGGGAAACCAAATTTAGAACAAAAGTTCAAAAGGGCATATGACATAAGAAAATAGAGGATAATTATCGGTACATTAATTCGGGGGCAAGAAAGCATATGACTAGAAACAAACAATGGTTTAATTTTCTTCAAGAAAGAAATGAAAAACCAATTACAATTGTAGATGATAAAATGTATGAGGTCAAAGGTATAGGAAATATATCAATCAATCTACCTGATGGAAAATGCACAATTGAGAATGTATTGTATGTACATGGTTTAGCTACTAGTCTATTGTGAGTATCTCGGATGTTAAAACAAAATATAATGGTTGAATTTAAAATTATTGATAAATAAAATAAATGCTTCATTACCAAACAAGAAAAATTTATAGCTACTAGATCCTTCATAAATGGTCTATTTGCACTTGATACTTCATCATCACCAAATATTGCTCTATTTGTAAAAACATCAGATGTAAGAGATATTTGGCATAAGAGGTTAGGGTATATAAGTGCTTCATACTTAAATAAGTTGAACAGGTATCAAATGGTGATAGGCTTACCTAAACTAACATGGCAAACTATGATTTTGTCCAAAATGCTTAGCTAGAAAACAACATAGAGTACCATTTAAACTAAGTTCACATAGATCCATGGAACCATTAGAAGTAATACATATAAACTTATGTGGACCAATGTCAGTCAATGTTGGAGGACACCTTTTTTTTAGCTATTTATTGATTATTATTCTTGTAAAATTGTTAGTTTTTGATGCTATAATACTTAATATAAATCTCATAGGAAAATAATCACAAGATTGAATATAATAAAGTTGCAATAAAATGGACCCAATAATAATATTGGAAAAAAGATAAATGAGAAAACTAATATGTATTATCAAGGCTTAAAAATATGTCAAATAACATTCAATAATATGCTTAAATATGAATGTAAAGCCTGAAATATACAATATAACAACACTTACAATACCAGTTGCTCAAATGTATGTAAACTTGTATTTCTCCTCTTTCTATTACAAATATCTCATGAAAACATATCTCATGAAAACTCTCTCTGTAGGACAATGTAGACTATGCTATGATCTGATCTATGGAGTAATATATAACCTTTCTAGGATGACTCTTTGGTTACCATAACTCTTCCTTTCCATATGCCAAGCCTTATGACTCTTGGTTTCTCTACTTGACACTTGCATACACATGACACTATCTTGTATGCACACTTGGACTTGACTCTTCACATAACTCTTCCTAATATAAGGACACATGTGCACACTTACATATTGGACACTTGTGCATATTTACACTCATAACACTTGCACACATATTTACATGATACTTGTGCATTTCCTACACATTATTACATTACATAAAATATTAACTCACACTCTAATATAGGACACAACCCTAATCTAATATTTACAATAATGTACCAAGGTGGTACATTGACATGTACCAAATAGTGTAATCTTATCTAACATCCCCCTGTATTATATATTTGGTTATTGAAGAATTTAGTCTTCAATATGGTCTTCATTCTTCAATTGACTTTGCAATGTATTTCATATTTTTATTCTTTAATTTGTAGATGGATTTGTAGTGCAACTTGTTTTTGTCCCCTCATATTTTCATCATTTTGAATCTTGGATTTACCCAACGTCTTTGATGGTAAAAAGAATCATGGTTCTCATTTCCTGTAATTTGTCTCTCAAAATATTCAACAGTGTTATTTTAAACTAAAACAAGATCTTGAGAGAATCCAATTGAGTCTAAAGCATATATTCCATTTTTAATTGATCCTATAGCTTCTATATCATTTTTATTCTTGATAAGACATTTATTTACTTCTTTTATATGCTTGAACTCAATCAATCTTCTACTTTAAACTAGTTTAGTCATTGAAATTAGATTCATCGTTAATCTTGGAACATACATGACATCATGTAACACAAATTCTAATAATGGTGTACTAGGTGTTACACATCCACTTCCATGAACAATCTGAAATTATATCTAACCTCTAAGTAATCAAACCATTATAAATTTCCCATTATACAATGACTAGCACTAAAATCTATGCACCAGAGATCTCCTTCCTTTTGAACTATATGATTATCTCTATTTGAAGATATTTTGCATTGTTGATAAGAGTTATGAAGGATATTAAATTAACTTTGATGATATATTTTATGTTGATATGTTCCTCTTGACAATTTATCCATTGATTTCTTTTGATGTGGTCTTCCTTATGTCTCCCTATGTTTTGAATAATGGTTTTTCAAGTTTCTAAAATTTTCAAAAAACTTTGATGTTGAATTTCTTATGACTCCATAAGTAACTATAAAATAATTTTTTTTGCAAAATTAGTGTTCCTAAGTTTGAAGTAGACTTCCTTATCTCTCCAAAATAATTTTGCAAATATTCTATTAACTTTAACTTTCAAAAATATAAAAATTAAATCTTTCAAATATTAAATAACTTTGAAAAACTTAAATAAATACACTCTATTTCTACTTATCACTCCAAAAACTTAAAGAAGTAAATAAGATAACTTCTAATTAATACTTCAAAAATAAAAATGTATTTAAGGTATTAATACTTTATTAATATCCTTATCTCTCCTTTTAAACTCATCAAACCTTAGAAAAATTAATAATTAAACTCATAAATTCTTATATCTCCTTCAACCTTGGAAATATTCAAATTTTTAAAATGTAAACTCTAATATACCAACGCTTGGGTGTTTCATTGTTCTTCGGTCTAAAACCAATGGGTGCTTGTCCTCCATATGAAACAAATGGGTCCTTGGAAAATCATTTTCTCTTCCTTCGCATGTGCTTCAAACGAATGAGGAATTGCATGCATGAGCTCCTTCTTGATAGCTTCAAAGAGTTGTTACCTTTCTACCTTTTTGTCTACTTTCTATCGATGTGAAAAGTGAATACTTAGCATGGCTTGTTCAAATGTTTCAATGTTCCATTGTAGAACTTGAATTTGGTGTTTTGAATTACACATGTGCACTAGAATCACTTTGTAAAACTCTTCTCCTAAGGTGGCACTTGATTTTCTACTTCTTTGGAATTCAAACCATGATGTTAGACTCTCCAATGCTTGGATTCGATTTATTTTCTCCTTCATTGCTTAGTAATGCTTGGTGTTCATGCTCTGATTATAAAATGACATATGTAATGATGCAAGTGAGATGTTACACTTTGCTAACTCCTTTCAGATGATGCTTAGCATTCCTTTGAATGATGGTTCATTTCCCTTCATATATTACACCTTTCACTGGACATTTTATATGCTTGACTCTTGGCTCCATGACTTATCTTCAGTGCTTGGTATTCCTTGGTTGTTTGGTGCTTGGCTCTATGACTTATCTTTGGTGCTTCAAGTGTTTTGACTTTCCTTATGCTTGGCATTTCAAGTGCTTTAGGTCTCCAATTCTCAATTCTTCAATTTAGTTGCTCAACGCTTTAGGTGCTTTAACTCTTTAGGTGCTTGGCAATTTTGGTACGATGCTAGGCTTCCTAGGAATCAATATAACTTTACATTGTGCTATCCTAGGGTTTTGGCTTTACATCCCTAGCTTCTTGATGTGTGAATTTCTTTTCAATTGCTCATTTTGAGTCTTTAGATCCTTGGTGCACTTCCTTGGCCTCGATTTTTGTCTTTGATGCCCTGATAATTGGCTCTCTTTTTTTGGTGATAGTTTTCATCGGTTTTATAGTGTACTCAACTTTAAATAATAACTCTTCTTTCTTTTATGTTCGCTTGTTGCACTCAGCATTTCTTCACTCTATTATCCTTACATTCTCTAAGACTTTATAGTATGTTTTCATAGTTACTTGCTGCTCTAATATTTGTTTTTCCTTTAATATGCAAATGTAGATTTAGATGCGAAGGCTTTGATGTAGAACATCCTTACAAGATTTAAACTTTAAACTTACCTTGGCTACAATTAATAACATGGATATCACCTTTATCATGCAACGTTCTTTACCATTTAAATTATTGTCCAATATTTCTTAATGTTGTCTTCTTCTCTATTGATGCTAGCTTGAAGTCTTGAATGCTTTAATACTACCAAATATTTTCTTCTTCTTAATGTTATCTTCTTTTCTCCTTTGTTCAATATGAATAGTGCTTCTATGACACTTCTTCTTGATTATGGTGCTCCTCTTGCTAGATATAAATAGAGCTATGAATGTTGCCCTGCTCTCTTTGAATTTTTTGCCTTTCAAAAATTGTTGTCCAATGTGGACTTCTATGATACTTTGCATCAATATTTTCCTTAACTAAATATGTTGCCCTACTCTATCTCTCTCTTCAAAAAATTTGTTGTCCTTTAACTTGGACTGTCCTTAAGACTTATTGCTATCTTGAAGTTTGTTGCCTTCAAGTCTTCTTTGTTACCTTTTAAAACTTGCTTCCCATGTGGTCTTTTATGATGCTTTGCATCAATATTTAATTATGTGATCAAAACTTGCAATCTTGCTACCTTCTTATATTTCTTGCTTGAAGTCTTTTTTCTACCTTCAAGTTTGCTTATTCTCTTGAAGTTTTCTTGCTACCTTCAAGTTTGCTTACTTGCTTTCTATCTCTATAGAGCAAGTTATATTATTGGTCTCTTTTCTTACTTAGGACCAATAAATCTCTTATCATGGACCTCTTTCTTAGGTCTTCTTCAATATGCCTTCAATGGGATCTTTTTAATAAGTCTCCTTTGTCTGCTTCTAATGGGACCTCTTCTCTTGGGTCTCCTTTATCTTATTTCAATGGGACCTCTTTTCTTGGGTCTCCTTTATCTACCAATATCAAGGTCTATCTCCAAGACCTAAAACTAATCTTATAGACTACCTTCTATTCTAAATAGATTTCTTGGAATAGGTTAACTCAATCTATCTTATCAAGGTCTATTTCTTAATGACCTGAAAATTTTATCAAGATCTATATTTGAGACTTAACTACAACTTGAATCAATCCCTATATGAGGAAATCTCATGACCTTCAAGCAATTAAAGATGAAAGTCTTATCTATCTATTGTAGGAAGCTTCTCAAATTTTGAAGATTAATTTTCACTACAACAAAATCTTAGATAGTTTTTTCTAGCATTACCTAAGAATCCAATACATTCAAATTATTTGAAGCAAAATGGTAATGACCAACTTTTCTTCTAAGTTGGTTCTCTTTCAATATTATAATAGGATTATCTATTCCATGAATAACCAACTTTATCTTGAGTTGGTTCTTCTCAAAATATGAAATTTATTCTTCATTAGTTATCCTTCAACCTAGTGGAAATAATCTTAGCTTCACTAGTTTTTCTTCAACCTAGTGGAAATACTTATCTTCTATCCATTGGTAATATCCTTAATTTTTAAAACTTTCCAATGAAGCTAATACTATTAGCTTTGTAACTTTCATACCATTATTATATTTTGATGCTATATACTTAATATAAATCTCATAGGAAAATAATCACAAGATCGAATATAATGAAGTTGAAGTTGCAATATAATGGACCCAATAATAATATTGTAACAGAGATAAATGAGACAACTAATATGTATTATCAAGGCTTAACAAGATTTCAAATAACATTCAATAATATGATTAAATATGAATGTAAATCCTGAAATATACAATATAACAACACTTACAATACTAGTTGCTCAAATGTATGCAAACTTGTATTACTCCTCTTTCTATTACAAATATATCATGAAAACTCTCTCTATAGGACAATGTAGACTATGATATGATCTAATATATGGAGTAATATATAGCCTTTCTAGGATGAATCTTTGGTTACCATGACTCTTCCTTTCCATATGCTAAGCCTTATGACTCTTAGCTTCTCTACTTGACAATTGCATACACATGACACTATCTTGTATGCACACTTGGACTTGACACTTCACATAACTCTTCCTAATCTAAGGACACATGTGCACACTTACATATTAGAAACTTGTGTATATTTACACTCATAACACTTGTACACATATTTACATGACACTTGTGCATTTCCTGCACATTATTACATTACATGAAATATTAACTCACACTCTAATCTAGGACACAACCCTAATCTAATATTTACAATAATGTACCAAGGTGGTACATTGACATATACCAAATAATGTAATATTCTATAATAAAATGTGGGTATTTTTCTTGAAATTTAAATCATAATCTTTTATATACTTTAAATAATTCAAACAACTTGTAGAAACAAAAATTGGATGATCAATTAGAATTCTTCACTTAGATAGAGACAATGAATTTTTTTTAAAGAATTTAAATTATTTCTAACACAAAATGATATAAAAAGGAAACTTACTACAACTTATACACCACAACAAAATGATGTCGAAAGAATAAATTATTATGTTATATAAATGATGTGTTGCATGCTTAAGGAAGCAACTATTGAACATCAATATTGGACAAAGATTGTCAGTAGCATCCAGAAAAAATCTCCCATAAGAATCCTTAAGAATATTACTTCTAAAGAAGCTTGGTTATGATGGAATCCATCAGTAGCACACCTAAGAAATTTTAGATGTAAATCCTACATGCACATTCTAAAATAAAATTAGATGCAAAAAAATTGTGGCATATTCCTTGGATATGATGATACTTCAAAAGGTTATAGAATAATTTATCCATTCACAAAAAAATAATTGTAAGTAGAGATGTAGTATTTGATGAAGGATACAAAGCAGATATTGAGCATCCTAAGGACACTATAATTCCCATCCTAGATATTATATCAAATAAATAAATTCATGAAGAATATTTTAAAGAAGAATAAAAAATAATAAATGAACCTATTAAAGACTCAAGAATTATAGCATCACCTCAATAGAAAAAGGAGGTAAAATGGTATACAAACACTCTTAAAGACTCAAAACTAGAAAGACTACCTAATATTACCACTACAAGACCACAAACTCATAGTATGACAAGAGGAGAAGCAAATATGGGACTAATGAGTTTAGTAATACCAACCTCAATACAAGATGCAATAAGTCAACCTAAATGGAAAGTAGCAATGGAATCAAAATACACAACATTAATGAAGAACAAAACTTGGGATATAGTTGATCTACCCAAAGGTAAGAAAACTATAGGATGCAAATGGATATACAAGATAAAGTACAAAGTAGATGGCTCCATTGACAAATATAAGGCATGATTGATTGCAAAAGGTTTTGCTCAAATATAAGGGATTGATTATGAAGAAACATTTGCACCTACAACAAAAATGACTACCATTCGTACAATTTGTGCACTAGAAACTCAATTTGAATGGAAAATACATCAGATGGATGTTAAAAGTATATTTCTTAATGGTGATCTTAAAGAGAAAATATACATGATTCAACCAGATGTTGTTGAGGGATAGGAACAAAAGGTTTATAAATGAAAAAAATCACTATATGGTTTGAAACAATCCCCTAGAGCATGGTATATCAAAATCAATGACCATCTTCTATGACATGGTTTTAAAAGAAGTGTCTTTGATTCAAATATTTATGTTAAAAAAATGGATCTGACATAGTGGTTATTTTATTATATATTGATGATCTAGTAATTATAGAAAGTTCAAAAAAATTGATAAATGATGTGAAAAATAATTTGACAAAGGAATTTAAAATGACAGACTTAGGAATTTTGCACTATTGTCTTGGTTTAGAAGTTTGGCAAAATGAAGAATAGTATCACACTCACTCAAACTAAATATGCAAGAACATTACTTAAAAAATACAAAATGATAGATTGCAAACCTAAAGAGACACCCATGGAACAAGGACTACAATTATCAAGATATGATGAATCACCTCAAGTATCTACTACCTTGTATCGTTAACTAACTGAAAGTCTTCTATACTTAAAAAATTCCAGACTAGATATTTTCTTTGCTATAAATTATATTTCTATATTTATGCAATATCCTAAAGAAAACCACTGGAAAGCTACAAAAATGATACTACATTATGTCAGCAACACTACTAAATATGGTCTAGAGTATAATAAAATTGATAACTTCTATTTACAAGGGTATTCAAACTTAGACTATGTTGGTTTAATAGATAACATAAAATCAATATTAGGCTATGTATTTATGGATTAGGACCTATTTCATGGCACGGTAAAAAACAACATGTAATGGCACTTTCCTCCATTGAAGAAAAAGATTATATCATAAGAGATGTTATATATGAGGCACTTTGGTTACAATACATTCTATCAGATATGGGGAATATAAGAAATCCTACAATATTAAATTGTGATAATCAGGGAGTTCAAAAACTAATTAAAAATCTAGAATTCATGAAAGAACTAAACATATTGAAGCTCAATGTCACTTTATTTAGGATCATGTTCAAGATCATCATATTTGTATAAAATATGTTCCTATTGAAAATCAATTTGCAGATATTTTACAAAGGCACTTGGTTGAAACAGAATTATTTCATAGCTATCTATGCACAAATAATCCAAGAAGAATATCTACCTGAATTATAAATAAAATCAAAGTCAAAGTCAGTGCTAGAATCAAAATCAAAGATTGAAAGTATACCCAAAAATGTAATACAAAGGAGTGTTGGAGTTTATTACATTGTTTGGTACCTTGGAATTACCTTGTAAATATTTGACATTTAGTAATCAATAGGTGTTTTGTCATTTTTAGGGAGCTAATAAATATATTTCTCTTATGAGAATTATGAAGAGTCATATCTCCCATGAGTTTGAGGAGATGAAGAGTTAGTTGAAGTTGAAATGTCAAAAGTATTTATAAAAATATTTGTAAAGAGGTCTTCTAATGTGTGGAGTATGGTGAATGAAATTTTAGTACTTTATTGGTACTAGAATACTAAGTTTATGATCCATGAGAATATAGTAAGTTTATCTATTTTCTTGAATACTTGTGTATATCATTGTGTGAAAACTTTAATCTTGATATATTGTGTGAAAATAGCTTATATGCTAGCATTCCTAAAGGTTTCTTCCTAGCCATTTTATGTTCTATGTAGCAAAGAGATAGAATCCTAAAAGGGGGTCCTTGGTTTATGGGAAGAGTAGGGCTCTTTCTTACCTGTCGGTATGAAGGGTTTACACTTGAAAATGTAAATATATCCCTAATCTTAGTTTGGGTTAGTATGTATGGGTTTCCCATTAAATTACAAGAAATTGATACCTTTAAACCAATAGGGAACACTCTTAAAGAATTTCTTAAGATTTTAAGAACTACAAAAGATGGGGTCTTGGCTAGGGTTATGCATAGTGGCTATTTATCGCCAAATTGGCTAAAATTAGGATTTTAAAAATTTAGAATTGGCTAATATTTGGGACCCTTGACCAGGGCCCATTAGCCAAAATTTTCTAGGCAAATTTTTTTTGGGTTGATTTGCCCCATTTTTATAATAATTTGACTATTTTAAGTTTAAATATCCAACATTACCCTTAATAATAGTGAACCTTCTACATGCGTTTAGGCACTATTCACCTGGATTTCAAAACCGATTCACCAAATTTTTATAAATACATTTTGGGGCTGAACCCTTACACATAACCCTAGTCTTGGCTATTTATGCTTAAATATTGGTTAGGATTGATATCAGTAAACCTTTACTAGAAACAATAATTCTTAAGTATGGGTGTAAGTTGTGGATCCAAACCATTTACTATGAAAATATATCTTTTAGATGTAGAATATGTCATGAAGTGGATCATATAGAAATATCATGCCCTAAGAAGAGTCCAAAAAAAACATATGTAGAAAACCACAAGAGAAACTTACAAATGGGTGTGGATGAGGATGGTTTTCAACTTCTAAAAATAGGTCTAGATATATGAAAGTAAATAAATAGTGGATACTAGTACGAATATTGGAAGAAATACCAAATATTTTTAGGCTTTAGGCTATGAATAAAAATCATATAAGAGTTTAGAGAACATGGTACAATAGGATCAGAATATTAACAATGAACTCTCTACTCAATATGATCTTGATTTAGGGATGAAAATTCCTACTAAATCTAAGGAATGTGCCTCATCATACTTTGAAGACTCTCTTGAAGTATCGTGCACAATTTTGGATAAGAAAAGTGGTAGAAAAAATGTATTGTTAGATGTTAATACCTCTACCATTAACAAGGAAATATCAAAAAATGAGTAGGATAAGTCAAAATATTTCTTAGTAGAGCCAAGAGAGGATAAATATAACAAAAATAAAATTTGTGAAAGAATATTGAGGAACAAAATAATAAGACCTACTCCTGATACTAGCAAGGCAAAAGGAGGAAAACCTTCAAATTATCAAGTGGCGGCCAAGAAAGTAAGAGCGAAGATAGAGAAAGGAACACAATCTAATTTTATTGGACTTCTCTTTACCAAACAATGTAATGATTTTCATTAATCGAAAGTGGAGCCAATATATCTTAATGATATATGATTACCATCTCATGGAATATAAGGGGTACTAATGTTCCCTCAAAGCAGAAGTGTATCAAGGATATCTATTTAATTAACAAACCTGATATTCTTTTTATCCAGGAGACTAAAATGACAAAGGAAGAAGTTTCCAAAACTATGAAAGTAGTATGAGAAAGATGTGAATGGGATGCTATGGATTCTATAGTGGAAAGGATAATTCTAACATGTTGGAATCCTATTAGAATCTCTTGTGTAACCATTCATAAAACTAGGTATTGGATAACTTCTTTAGTCACATGCAACTTTTTAGATATTGATTTCATCCTTATCAATCTCTATGGACCTACAACTCAATCAGGAATATTAGAAGTATGGAGTGGCATTGAAGCCTTTATGATAATTAAAGACCAAGAAACCCGATTCATGATCATTGGAGATTTTAATATCATAACCAAGTTGGATGAAATTTTGGGGGAATTAGAAAATTAACCCAAAGTATGAGAGATTTCTTAAATTTTATTCAAAACAATAATCTATGCGAGGTTGAGTTTGAATAAAACAACTATACATGGACCAACAATAGGAGAGGCTAGAACTTGATAGCCAAAAAATAGATAAATGTATACTCTCATATTATTGGCTAAATGAAGGGACTTGTGCTAAAACTAATACCTTGACAAGGATTGGTTCAAATCACTAGCCAATAAGAGTGAATTCAAAAAATATCATATTTTAAATATGAGCATATGTGGGAAGACCATCCTCAATTTTTTGATATGATAGCACAAACATGAAATTATTCAAGAAATGGTGGGTTGTATACACTTCTAAAATAAATTAAATCAATGACATCTAGATTAAAAGAATGGAACAAGAACACTTTTGGAAATATTTTTGAGAAGAAAGAAGAACTAAAAGATAAACTTTTAAAATTCCAAAAATATGATCATAATAATCCAATCTCGGAGGAAAGGGAGTTTCTTAGTGAATATCATAATATTTTGAGTGAGGAAGAGAAATTTTGGAGATTAAAATCAAGATAAACTTGGTTAAAATGAGATAAAAATGTAAAGTTTTTTCATAGGATGGAAATAGTATAGAGATCAACATCTAAAATTAGTAGAATTAAATCAGTAGAAGGGGTTTGGATTGAAGACCAGAGTGAAATTAGAAAGGAGGTAAGGTTTTTTTACCATAATATTCTAGGATCAGAGGAGTTCAAAGTTCTTAATAATAAACTACTACAAGAAGTACCTTCAGTTATAACATATGAAGACAATAGGAAACTAATGGAGCCTATTACTTTGGAAGAAGTTCATTTAGCTCTTTTCTCTTTTGATAAGGATAAATTTCCAAGTTTAGATGGGATCTCTATAGCATTCTATCAACATAATTAGGATATAGTGAAGGATTCTTTATTTGTGGTAATAGAACAATCTAGGGTAAAACAATACATACCTTATAAAATGAATGCAACATATCTTACCTTGATTCCAAAAAATAAAGATGCAAAATTGTTTTATTTATTTAGGCCCATAAGCTTATGTAATATGACATGTAATTGTATCTCCAAAGTGATGGAAAATTGTCTAAGACCACTATTGAACAAAATTATTTTAGAAGAGCAAGGAGGATTTGTCAAAGGGAGACAGATTCTGGACAAATTATAGTAGCTCATGAAGTTATGCATTCAGTAGCTTCAATAAAAGAGAGCAATGATCTTAAAACTTTATAAGAGTAAATACTATGATAGTATTAAATAGGATTTTATTTTTGAAATATTAGAAAAGTTTGAATTTAGAAAGAAATGGTTTAGATGGATTAAAGCTTATGTCTCTACAGTTTCATACTCAGTGTTGGTCAATGGGTTAGTAACAGATTCTTTTAAAGCCCGGAGAGGTCTTAGACAGGGAGATACTTTATCACCATATATGTTCATTATTTTGATGGAGGTTTTGGGTAGGAACTTGAATAAGGCTAACAAAAATGGGCTTATAAGTGGACTTAAGACTAGCAATAATATTGACAACATTACCCATCAACAATTTGCAAATGATAAAGCCCTTTTTTGGAGGGAAGGATAAACAAGACTAGATCTTTGAATAACTTATTAAAGGAATATAAAAGAGCATTAGGGCAAAAATTTAATAGGACAAAATCCAAATTTTACTTCCTAAACACCTCAGTTAATATCAAAGTAAGTATATGCAAGTTACTTCAAATGGAGGAGGCAAATTTACCAACAACTTATCTAGGGATGCCCTTATTTGAGGGGAGAATGAGGATAGAATTATGGAATCCGGTTATAAGTAAAGTTTAGAATAAACTATCGATATGGAAAGGTAGATGGTTATCATTATAAAGAAGAGTGCAACTAATTAAATAAGTCTTATAGGCCATTCTAACATATTATATGTCCTTGTATACTATGCGAAAATCAATAGAAAAATGTTTAATCTATGTTATGCGATCATTTTTGTAGTCGGGATTACATGATGAAAGGAAATATATTTTGGTGAAATGGATAAAGGTGTGTGATGATAAAACTAGGGGAGGTCTTGGTTTAAGAGTTTTTAAGAATGAAAACTTAGTTCTTAGGGGAAAATTAATTTGAATATTGCACAAAGAGATCCAAAGACAATGGGAAAGATTTTTTATAAGTATGTTGAGCCCAATAACCCAAGCTTAATATTCACTACATTTGTATTATCATATGGTTCTACACTATGGAACAATTTAAAAAATAATAATTGATCTAGTTATTAAAGGTCTAAGATGGGTGGTGGGAATTGGAGAAAAAAATATTTGGATGGATACTTGGTGTGATAAAATACCACTCAATCTAGACTCAATTTTGAAACCATGGATGAGATTACTTCAAGATAAATAGGGTGATAGGTTTCAAAAAAAATTTACAAGGATCAAGAAGGAAGATACAAATGGAAAGAATATTTCTTTACAAGTATACAAGACATTGATGCTAGGAGGCAGTTGAGTAGAAAGATAACTACATTGATTGTTCTTAGGGGAGCCAAGGATAAACTAACTTAGGAGTTGAATAACTTAGAAGAATACACAACAAGAAGTGGATATAATGTAAAGCATGAATAAAATAGGAATATTGTAAGAATATGAAGAGATATTTGGGATAGTCCAAGCATTCCAAAAGTCAAAATGTTTGTTTGGCTAGTAGGTCATAGAAGAATTTTATCCTGGGATAACCTTATGAAAATGGATTTTCATGGCACCTCACAATGTGTTATTTATAAAAATGAGGAAAGTCTATACCATCTCTTTGGACACTACTCAATAGTATAGAAACTATGATAATATATTCTTAATATGTTTGGAAAATTCATGGTGATGAATGGTAGAATTGAAGAATGGTTAAAGCAATGGAAAAGCACTTTTAAAAGTGAGGCTTTATAAAAAATTTGGGATATATCAAAAGATACAATACTTTGGATTGTATGACTAGAAAGGAATAGAAGAATATTTAAAGGAAAGAAAAGTAGTTTAGAATTAATGAAAATGAATATTTGTTTAGCCATAGAGGAGTCTAAACTAACCCTCTCAACTCACTCAATCCTTAATCTAAAAGCAAAGAGCCTTGATAGATGGAGTCATGTCATCAAATGGAATTATGATGTTTGGTACAGGAAAAGAAGTCAAAGTATATAAAGTGAAAACCACTATATGTGGAGTTGGTCAAATTGAATTTTTATGGAGCATCTAAAGGAAATCTAGGACCATCAGGAGGAGGAGGAATAATTAGAAATAATAGAGGATATATTTTATCTCATTATGCTTTCAATAGTGGATTTAATACAAATAATTAAGTTGAAGTTTGGGCAGCTTTGGAAGGGTTAAAAATATGCAAACAAATGAAATGGAACAAAGTATGGATGGAAGGTGATTCACTCTAGTAATAAATACAATTTTGAGGAAAGCAAAGGTTGCATGGAACATACAAGAGATAATTGTGGAAATATAAGACCTTGCTATAGAGTTTGAAAAAATTAGGTTTACACATACATTAAGGAAACAAATATGCATATCCACTAGCCAGTAGAAGAGTTTTAACTAAGGATAATGAAGTTAGATTCTCTTTCCCATGGTTAGAGGAACAAGTAAGTTTAGTTGAAGCTGATAAGAAAATATTGAATGCCTACATCAAATAATGATTAAGATTTACTTTAATGTTTTTCATTGCTAATATTTGCTTTATTTTATAACATTAATGTGTTTTTTGAAGAACACAAGCTTATACTGAGAGGAGGGGTGAACAGTATAAGACTTAACCAATTAATAATTTTAACTTTAGATAGCAGTGGCATCAATACAACATTAATCAAGACAGAAAGCATCACACATTGAAGACTCATTTTTAACGTGGTTCACCCAAAATGGTTGGGCTACATCCACAAAAACTTTTCTCTAAAAGTTATCTCAAGGTTCTTTGGGAATCCTTCCCAATTACAATGTTTATGAGCCTTAGCTCAAAGGAGATACCTTCTCCCAATAAAAATTTATGAGCCTCTGCTCAAAGGAGATACCTTCCCCTCTACTCTAGAAATGATCCCTCAGAAGATCAACTGCCTCTACCTCTTGCCAGCACATGGAACTCCTTTCCATCGAAGACCTCCTGTCCTCAATGCTTAGCCTAAGAGACCTCTGCCTTCTATGATCACGTCCACAGTAGCTCAACAACCAAATCTGTCCTCAGGTTCTTCTCATAGAACCAATACATCTTTGTTTTCAAGTTCTTTGATAGAACTATCAAACTCAGCTCACAAGTCTTCTGCTCTCTCTATGCAATCACAGCCGCATTTTGGTCAAACTTCAACCTTTGCACTGTCTATGCAAACACAATGGTACTTAGAAAAATTCACCATGACTCTTCGCTCACTCTGCACACTTTGATCGAATTTTGCACTCTGCTCTCGACGATCGAACTTCTCACTTTGTGCTCTATCAGCGAACATCGCAACACTCAACACCCCAACTCTTCAAAATAACCTACGTTTTATAATAACACTTTTAAGATCAAAACCTTACTCTTAGTCGGCTGTAACCCTGATCTTTAGTCGACTGCACAACCCTAAAATTTGTTGACTACAAACCCTAATCTTCGTCGGCTCAAATTTAACTTTGTCGGCTTCAACTGCCTCTGTAACTCTTCTAAAGCTTTTGTCGCGAAACAACAACATGTCGCGATATCATGACACCTTTGCAACCGTACACTTTCTTGTAGCTTTTGTCATGATATCATGACACTTTAGCCTTTGATGACTTCAACTAATATCTTGTCATGATATCGTGACACTTTTGTCTTTGTCAGCATCAACTTTGCTTTTGTCGCAATATCGCGACACTTCTCCCTTCGTCGACCTCCTTTCTGCTTTTGTCACGAAATCGTGACACTTCTACCTTCATAGCCTTCCTCTCTGCTTTTGTCATGAAATCGTGACACTTTTGCTTCCTTAGACTTCCTTTTTGTTTTTGTTGCAAAATCGTGACACTTTCTCCAATCGAACGTTGCCATCTCGATCTGTCATGAAATCGTGACACTTTCTGCATCTTCTTGCTTTCTCTTCAACCTGTCGTTAAATCATGATGCTATCAACTTTTTGTATGCTTTATTTGCAACCTGTTGCAAAATCATGACGCTTTCAGCTTTCGTACGTCTTCTTTGCAACCTATCACGAAATCACGATGCTTCTCATTTCAGACTCTTCCCTTTGCTACATGTCACAAAATCGTGACAGTTCTTACTTGGAACATTTTCATCTGCAGCATGTCACGAAATCGTGACACTTTTCATGTTACTTTCTCTCTCTTCAAACTTGTCACAAAATCATGACAATTCACACTACGTACTCTCTCTTCTGCATTATGTCACGAAATCATGACACTTTTTCTTTTGAACTCTCTCTCCTACAACATGTCACGAAATCGTGACACTTTTTCGTCCGTTCAACCTTCCTTGCAATATGTCGCGAAATCGTGACACTTTTCCTTCTTTGCCTTCCTGCACTTTTCGAGTCGTGAAAATGCGACATGTCGCGAAATCACGACACTTTTCTAACTTGCTTTCTCTCTCCTGCTTAAGTCGCAAAAATGTGACATGTCGCGATATTGCGACACTTTTTCAACTTACTTTCTTTCGAACCTGTCATGTCGTAACCTTCATCAAAACAAATTATTTTACATCAAATCAAATTCCTTCAAAATCTTCTTGACATTAATGACAACTTATACACTTGAGCAAAGGCAATGTACCCAAGGTACTCAAAATTGCCAACAATCTCCCCCTTTGTCATTGATGGCAAACCTTTACTGAAAACACGTCTCAAGAGCCAAAACTAAAACCAACTGTGCTAACAACCGGGAAACTGTGCCCACAATTGAGAATCTTCCTTTGAATTTTTGCTCCCCCTGACTTGAAGCTTTCCTCTTCACTTGAAGCTCTCCCTCTTACTCATATCTCTCCCCCTTTGTCATCAGTGGCAAAGGGTCACCTTTGGGGCTCGGGACTAAGAATGAGCCTCTTAGCTTGGTCCCTCCCCCACCTCCCGATGAGGTGATTAGTCGCGGGGTGGGAGTAAAAATCCCAATTTCTCTCTTAGATACTCAAACGTATCTCTTGGAAGAGGTTTGGTGAAGATATCTGCAATCTGCTCTTTAGTAGACACATACTCTAGCTTGACTTGCTTGTCTTGCACTTTCTCCCTTAGAAAGTGATACTTGATGGAAATATGCTTTGTCCTTGAGTGCATTACTGGATTTTTGGAAATACTTATGGCACTTGTATTATCACAAAGTATGGATATGGGTTGTTCATGCCTGAATTTGAAATCCTCCAAGGTGGTTTTCATCCATAAAACCTGAGTACACCCAGCCATTGCTGCTATGTATTTAGCCTCTGTTGTAGATAAGGAAACTGAAGGTTGTTTCTTACTTAGCCAAGAAACCAAACTCTTTCCTAGAAAGAATGCTCCACCACTAGTGCTTT
>JAQPPZ010013268.1:0-65940 GCA_028583015.1 Wollemia nobilis
CCAAACATGGGTAATTGAAGAAATTAAAATCCAAGAATACAAGATAAATCTAAAGAAGAAAGAATGATAAAACAAGGATAAAAGGGGTAACAACTAGGGCCAACCTAAGATTGATCAGGTTAATGAAGTATTCTTGAGCCAACTATCATGACAAACACAACAAGATCAAGTCCAAGTACAATAAACCCCACAACAACATCAACCACCACCATAGACTTATCAAGTAGTTCCACCCCCATAACTACTATAAAATCAATCTCAATCAGTATATAATCATTAGTACTAATTCACTTGACAACCTCACAATTATACCCCATTTCCTGAATCATATTCATCCCTCTTCCAAAGGTTGTATGATGCACAAGCACTTACCTTTCTAGAGATAAAACCGAAATATCCAAATAAACCTCATGGCAAGAGCTATAAGGAGAATTTGTACTATACATTTTATTTACTGAGAGGTCATTATATTAACAATTGCTTTATGTTTAAGGACATAGTGTAGGATCTGCTTGAAAAGGGATATATCAAGATTTATAACCCTTTGGCCCAACAAAAGCAGAACCTTGGTATCTATTAAACACCACTACCTCATCGTGAGGCCATTCAACAAATGAATAGGGCATAAAATTCTACAATTCCCCCCAACCAAGTCAATCATGTATCTCAAATGTACCAAGGTTTTATGGGGGTTATTCACATAGTCACCCATGGGAAAAGAAACAAAAATCACACACAATAAGAAAATGGACCAACTCAAGCAATACCTACTTCTATAGCACAATTTTTTTTTATGTCCATACAACCGAATCCCACAATTCCATCTCCACCCATCCATATTCCAAGTCATCCACCCAGGCCCATCATCACATTGAAGAGTCAGTTGAAACAAATATTAAAGACAACTTCAACAAAGTAATCCATATATGAGCTTATACAACAATCTTCCCCACATCATGAGGCATTGATGGAAATCCTAATATCCATCGAACTTCAGATAGAAGATCCTAGTGAATTCAAAAATTTTGTAGGGAATGTTTAGACTTGTATAGAACCTTCAATTTTGTTATATGATTTTGAAGTTAAGAACATATCATCGGATTTACTCGATCCTCTATTGCATATTGTATCTCACATTGATCAAAAATCCTTCAAATGGGTACTCATTGATACCGACTCCTCTATCAATATCATCACCATGTCTTCCATCTAATATCTCAACCTGCCACCATATCACATCACCTCATCCACCTTCACCTTGTGAGAATTCAATGATGCTTTGTGTTCCATAGTAGGAAATATAGTCCTACCTGTGATAGTGGGGGTGAAAACAATCCATACACTCTTCCATATCTTAGAGGGGACCATGCAATACAACATACTTCTTGGTCATTCCTGGATTAAGGAAATGAATTGTGTTCCCTCGAAGTTGCATCAATGTTTGAAATACATGAACGAGGAAAAGATCCATTGCATTCCTACTAACATTGAGTCATTCAAATACTGCAACTCGATTTCAAATCCATATGATCCATCCATCCCATCCACTCATTTTTCTATCTAGCCACTCATCATCAAAGCCACTCCAAAATAACAACAATTCATCCAAATCACTCATACCGAAGGATCTTCCCATAATAGATCATCCATACACATCCCAAACCATCAACCTAAATAATACCTCCACCTCAACCACATACCATTCAAAAAATACACCTCATCATCCTGCAAATCAACCAAACCCTTCATCAAACCACATTTCACCATGTCAACCAAACAATAAAATTTTCACCCCTGTAATCGTCACACAAGGGAGGCAAACCTCCACATCACAAATTCAACCACATAACTAATTATCAACATCACAAAATGTCAATCCACCACTACAACCATCAAGTGTCTCACATATAGATATATCTAGTTTTGAGGCACCTCATAACCTATGCCATTTAATCCACCCAAGCCACAAATCACCATTCAAGACTCCATATCCATGCCCAATTCATCCACATCCACTCAAGTTGTAGTTCATCTTGCCAATCCAAGCATTGGTAAGTATAATGTTGAGAATATTATAATAACACCACCTATCCATACTATTAGAGATTACGATCATCCACATGATCCACCTTTAGCCATAGATGTAGTATATAACATGGGTCCAAAACCAAACAGGATTAGTTTTGTATATGGGGGAGTGGATTCTTCGTCCAATCCACCTCCTCCTAATGATGAACCCTTATAGGAATTTTGTGTCGACCTAGAATATATATCTAGCCTAGATTTCCCTATGTGATATTTTCATTGGGTTAACTAGCAGGGATATTGTCTTGAACGACATGAGCAGGGTGTGTGTAATATTGTCACACATCACTATCGAGAGGTACATGATTGCTTTGTCTTGGGATATAGACCACAATCTTCTACCACCTCCTTTGAGCATGTATTCTAACAACTCACTCTAGATTTCAAGGAGGATGGTGAAGATAGCGATGATAGTGAGGATGAATAAATAGACCCTGAGTTTACCTTTATGGAAATGTGCTTGCAGATCGACATAATTAATTCTATTTTTGATGATGACTCTGAGGAAGACTTTGGAGAGGAATTTAATGCCCTATCTATCACCTCTAATGATTCTAAGAAGGTGTAACCTCCATAGTGCCCATTGATGAAGAATATGAGTATTTAATTAGAATGTTTCCCCTCCATCGACCCATATCCCGCTTGCTCATTTTGAGGGAGCGTGCCAAACCATAAATAGATCTGCCACTACCACCTTGGTTGCCTCGACAATTTCAATATTATCCATACATTATAGGTCAGCTACTCTCTCAATCATAGCCACCCCATATCAACCAAGTTAACATGATTTTTTTTGAATTGCTTGCCCCACTTTACAATCCATATGATTTGGCAAAATTGATTCCGATTGATGCTAGCCTTATTGATATAGATAAGATTTCATCCTTGCCATCCATAACCAAGTTCATCCTATACAAAGAATTTTTAAGAGCTTCTAATGCTTATATACCTCAAAAATATTTATCTACATCTACTTCAATTTGAAAAATAGAAGCAGATGTTCTACGCCTAAAGTGAATTATATATACATATACATGGCTTAATAATAATAATAAAACACAAAAACATTTGCATTACCACTATATCATACACATTGAATTTCATGCATTCCACCTACATTGCATACATGCATTTGTATCATTTGCATCCATTCATATCACTTGCAATATTAGTCATTATTCGATCAATTTGGATAATTGCTAGTCCACTATGTCTTGTTGCCTTAATCAAGGGCACCTTCGGTTTAATATTTGTCACCAATCCATCAATTGTAATAATTTACAACTTTTCTTGTGGTATTTTGATCATTAAGAGGTCCATGTAAGATAGGATAGATATCGTATGATCATTAGCAATGATGGTTATATGACCACTGACTATTTTATGCACACCCCTTAATTTTCAAAATCTCATAAGGAATGTACAACTACATCTCACATAATACAATGCTTGTCAAACAATCCCTAGTTGTTTTTGATCACTCAGTTACTCCTAGTTTGTTAAGCAATCTCAATTCAATGTCAAATAGTCCTGATGTGCTATAGGTTACTCCCAGTCAAATCAAGTTTCCTCTTGGACCACACACATTTGTCACTAAGAAGATTTTGAGTTCTGGGACTTTACCCTACCATCCTTGAACCAAACACAATTCACATATATTAATGAGATCTTGTTGGAAGTGAAAAATCTTCTTGCTTGTCCCATTATGCACATAGTCCAAAAATAGTGGTTTTCACCACTTAAACATAACATAGTCCAAAATAACAATGAAAATAGTGGTTTTTACCACTTAAATTTAACAACAAAAAGAGTGGGTAGTAAGGATAGGGTAAAATTATCATCTCAATTTGGTTGAGAATATGATTCTCCAAAGTTTTAACTCTTTTTAAAACACATAATAATAATGATAGGTATTCAAGTAGTAAGGATAGGGTTTAATTCTCATCATGACTTGGTTGAGAATCCGATTCCCCAAAGCTTGGAAATTATATCATTGGACTATGGAGATAATATCCATCGAGGCTATAGATGCTTGAGTGGCAATGGATTATGCTCATGCGTGGTGATACATCTCTCTTGAAGAGACATCTAAATGCACATAAGGACAAGCTAGCATCTTGGTTATATCCATTACTAGCTTAACCTCACCCTACTCAAGATGGATAAATGAATCCACCATTTGCACACACATTGGTTCGTAGTTGGCTTGTGTCAATACCAAACTAAAAATTGATTGGCAATGAACACCCACTACACACATAATAGGTCCTTGAGAAATTTGACTCTGCTAGGACACCCTTGGCATATTATGGATTTGTGAGATTAATACATGAGTTTGTTTGAGCTCACTAGGAAGTTTGAGTCTTTGAAAACAACTCTAGACTCTTTATCACTAAGCCCAACAAAGTCATATGAAGGCTTACATTCCATGTCAATATCACATTATTACCTTCCATAATCCATTTCATATATCAAACCAGATGTCGATGTCTTTGATTAAATGATAAAGATAAGGTCAGTCAAGCAAGAGTCTAAAGCATGTACGAATGACCATTAGAAAATGATACCATCACCTCATTTGCATACATCATAATAAATTAGGAATTTTATTCACTAAAAATTCATTCCATTATGTACATATGCATCCATCCATACATCCACAACAATAACAATACAAAAAGTGCAACATAAAATCATCCATAAAACAAAATCCATGTATATATATGAATCACATATACAAAAGTTTACCCAAAGGCTGTATACATCAGAGCACTAAGGCTCATATACAAAAATAAAAACTACAAAAAGATGCAATAAGTGCTACTAGCTAGCGCTACCTAATATCTAAGAGGATCATGACCAGATCCCTATGATGCTAATGGAGTAAAAAATCATGGTACTTAAGAGCAGGAACTGCTAGACCTGGACTCACTCCATTGGTTTGATCCTGACCATGATGTAGAATGCCATGTCAAAAGTAGAATATGATGCTCATAAAACCAATACTTTAATGATTGAACGTAGGCCAAATCCTCTAGTTATTGCCTATCCTGATCAGCCACCTCTACTCGAAGAGAAGCTATCATAGCTACCTTACCACCTACACATAGGGCACCCTGTAGCCCCTCCACCTCACTCTATAGCCTTAAAATCTTAGCTGCTAGTCGATCCCACTCAGTTGCTAATCAATCTCACTTAGGTGTGAGTCGGTATCGATCCTTGGCTAAGGTATCCCACTCAGATTGAAGGATACCCCAATCATCCTCAATATGCATGTGAGTTCTCTTTAGAACCTCCTCCATAGTATCCATCCCACCATGATCATATCTATCATCCCCAAACCCAACCATTGAAGGTCAATATACATCAATCCTTGGCAACCTCCTACCATCTCCATGTTGATGATGTGTTTTCATTAAGGAGTCTCCTATATAGCATCTTGATCATCTCCACTAACTACATCATCCATAACCTGACTAGGTGCCCAAGGAGGCTATGAAGAAAACCGTGCATCATAATCAGTAGTAGTCCCAATGTCATCTGTGTTTGGGGTATCTAACACCTCATCATCATGATAATCAACATCCCAGTCATCCAAAATCATAAGGGAGGTTAAGTTCATCACCACGATGCCTATATATGACTAGGGTATCAAGAACCCCTTGCACCATCCCAAACTACAACAAAATACAAGAGAATTGGATCAATTCCTTCTCTCTCCCATGCCATCCAACCACTCATCTAGCTCACCTCATCCACTGAAGTTGCACCCTATCTTTAGCCCATGCAACCCCTATCCATGTCACCAAATAAAATTTGTAGCTATCAAACCTACCCACATCTCTCGATACGCTTGATCACTACGACTAGGACAACTCGGTGGAAGCTCCTCACTGGTTCACCAACAAAGAGTGTAAGGATGTGATTGATACCACTTGCAAGGTAGTCCAATAGGTTGAGCCACTGTGAAGTACTCCCATCCTAAAATATAGAGGAGCAAGTTGCAGCTTAACCCCTTTTGCTCCCATATATTTACCTCATATAGCTCCATGTACATCTAGAAAAGTAGGGTAGGAGCCCAAGCATACATACAAGGCTCATCAATCACATCCAATACAAGCCTAATATGGTTCCATGAGAACCTAGCTCCTATGTTGTTAAGAAAAAACATGTTTCCCAAGAGTTACATCATAAATGTAGGAAGTACCCCAGCTTCCCCTCCTGATACATCTCTAAGTATTGGATCCCACCCTTGCTCACATACACACCCTTCCATCCATCACCCAAAAGAGGCCTAAGCTCATGCTCCTTATTGTGTCCAACTCTAACTAGTAGCCCCTCAAAAAGAACATGAAAGATGCGATAAACATCCTCATAGGTAATGGTAATCTCCATAGTCAAGAGCTGAAATATCCCCCTATCTGGATCTCATCTCTCTGCTAAAGTTGATGGATACTCCTCATCAGACCTCACCACCTCCACTCTACCACACTTGACCAGCCCAGTAGTCTCCAACCACTTCTAGTGGTCAAAAGTCAACTCCTTCCACACACGAGAAATGATAGGAGACCAACAATGTTGAGCCTCAAGAAACTTCACTTGCACAAAAAAGGTAAAATCAACATTAGTGCATTAAAACAAATCCAAAAACCTTATCTTTTTAATTTCCCTAGGTAAATTGCATTTCAAAAATACAAAAAAACAAAAAAAAACATTATCTTTTTCATTTTCTTAGGCAATTTGCATTTCAAAAAAAAAAATACTCTTTTTTATTTCCTTAGGCAATTTGCATTTCTAAAAAAAAAAGAAACAAACAAACATTTCCTTTTCATTCCCTAAAAAAAAAAACTTTTTACCCCCCTTTACCGTTAAAAAAAAAACATGCAAAAATAAACAAAAACAAGAATAAAACACACAAGAAAGGTATCAGGGCCTACCTTGGCCACCCAAAAAGGACCTCCAACTGCACCACTAGCCTCCACCATACCACCACTCCACTCATCTTTCCCATCATCACAAAAACCACTCAAAGATTCTCTCAAATGCTCTCTTCACAATCAAACACACAAATGAATCAAATGCCCCCCATCTATTTATAACCTGTTTTTGTGCCTCCAAATATGATGTCACATTTATCGAGAACGTCCAATGGTTCTACGTTTAGAAGGTATGCATAAACACAGATTCATGTTTGGTCTTGCTCAAATGTGATTTTGCGTTTGAGCAAAGACCAATGTTGATCTGTGTTTGCAAAAAAAAATACATCAAATCACCCCTTCAAGCATCCTCATCAAAACTTCACAACATCACCAAATCATCTCATCCATGCATCCAAAACATCATCCCATATCATCTCATCTCAAATTAGATCAATTTGGTAACCTAATTGATGAATGTGACTACGTTCAAGGAACTTTTCCAAAGCTATCATACACTCCTCTCCACGGGATCATAAAGAAAAAATTTCTCAAATTGGTATGCATCATGCCATGGGTTTGAATGTGGTGACTGCAATTAGGTGTACAAATTACCTCAAATAATTCTAGTATCACATGTACACCACATTGCTTGGTCCATCTACCACATCAAAATGCTCATAATTTTTACCAAAAAACAAATTTTCATAAACGTAATTCCCTCCAAACTTGGGGTAGCAAATTTGATCTTCATTATTCACATTTTCCTTCATCCGACCACAATCCCACCACACACATTTGGTCAAGCGACTCATGGGTCTCATATGTTTAAGATTTTACCTATTCATAACTTAAGGGGGTAAGATAAATACCAAAAATTGTGTTGATCAGTCAATCCTCATGCTAGGACAACAAAGTCAACCTCTCTATCCAAGAGAACTAGGTGTATTTGTTTTTGCACCACATTAAATTTTATGCAACACAGTATAAAAAGGGGTATCCATAGACACCCAATTCTAGTCACCTGCACTAGAATTACCATCCATAATTAATCATTCATATTTAATCCCTCATCCGTACTAGGCCCTTGGTCACCATGTTACCATCCATTTCTAACTTGCCTAAAGTTAGTCCAACCCAGGGTAAACCACATCCATCTTACACCCCATTCACAAATAAAATAGAGATGAGGTATTTAATAATGCATTACCCATCCTCCACTCCACTCACACATTTAATTATTAACATAATCCTCCACTCATCATAGGAGGAAAAACTCATCCCACACTCATAAAAGGCTTACAACACTTAATAAGTTTTAAATGTCCTTCACTTAGCACGAGAAAAGAGCCCATCCTCCACTAAAATTATTTAACAAGTTTTTAAATCCTCCACTAAAGGGATCCCATCTGTTTAAGCATGTGCATGAATAAGATTCTATTCTCCATTTAAATTTTAATAAGACACATGCTCCACTCAGGGAATTTAATATTCCCACCTAAGGAAGATATTGGTCACTTATGAGGAACCCTATCCTCCTTCCACCTAAGCCCTAAAAAAGGCTTATAAAAAGGCATGTGTACCATGCCCAAAAAAAGGTTGGAAAATACATCATCATGCTGTCAGAATCACGATGGGAGGACATCAATTCTCTTTGGAGATCGATTTATCAAGACCCCAAATCAGACCTTAGTAGTTTTACAACTCAACCCTAAATATGAAAGGGTGTTTACACAATTGCAAACAAGATAGGGCATTTGATTAAACACTAGCCCGGGTTTAGCTAGCCTCAAATGCATGCCCATGTTTTCTTAGGAGCATCTTCAGTCGATGATAAACATGGATCAACATAGGTAACCAACATGGTATCAAATTTATTGTTCTTTCTATAGTTTTTATGCATTTTCTACGGTATGCAAGCATTAATATTAGGGTATTGTACAATAGCTTCTTTTATGAATATTCATAGGTGCTACCAAATCCCTTGCAATTTCATGTGTATAGGAAACAGGTTTATTGAAGGTTGTTGCAATGATGATGGTCCACAAGAATAACTAAAGCCCATCCACCAACTTGGTTGTAGCAGAGAAGATCGAGGAAACCCTCATCCATTTTGATCACAAAAGGGGATATTTCCTCTCTTGCCCATTGTAATATGAGAAAACAAGTAAAACATTGTATACGGACCCTTGCATACTTGAGGTGAATTTATTGTATAAAGGGGACCAAGGCTCCACCATTTTAATACAAGGATCGATTCTTTCATTAGAACTTACTTGTTTTCTATTCCATTGCTCGATGTTGTCTTCTTTATTTGCTTACAATTAATTCTATCTCAACATTTTGACATAAACATGAATCGATGGAGCTAGGATATTTTTTCAAAACTAAATCATCTTTCATGAGCCATATCTTTGCATGGAGTTCTTCAATTTAGACAATTCTCATGTCATTTTGCACAAAATTGAGATATATATATTTTTTTGATTTTACATGGTGGAATTAGTAGCCACCATGAATTTGGATAGGCTGTCCAACTTTTATGGCCACCACAGTATTCTACGCTATCCACCCTGAAAGCCACCACACAGATCTCCGTGTAGTATACCCCTATAACCACCATGCCATGATTATTTTAGACCTTTTACGCCACTGAAAGCACCTGGAAAGGGACAAGCATTTAGTCCGACAAGGCCTGAGATTTGAACCTTGGACTTCTGCCCCCCTTACGAGGTTTGGGGAACCAATTGGTCTACAACTTAGACCTTTGAGATATTTGAAATGAGTGGTTATACAAAATAATCTAGGTAGTATTGAGAGAGGTTTGACCATGTGAAGATAGTTTGGAACAAGGGCAATGTTAGGGCAAAATTTTTTAGAAAAATATCTTATCTTTCAAGAGCCATATATTTGTAAAGGGTATTTAATTCATATGATTCTTGGACCAATTTGAAGAGGAAAACTATACATGGACCAACAAAAATATAGGCTAAAACCTAATAATAGAAAAATTAGAGAGACGTATACACTTAGATCATTGGTTAGATGAAGGGACTTATTCTAAAACTAATACCTTGACAAAGATTGGTTTAGATCATTGGCCAATAAGAGTTAAAATGATGGTAAGTGAATTAAAAAAATATCATATTTAATTATTAGTAAATGTGGGAAGACCATCCTCAATTTGTTGATATTATAGCACAAACATGAAATTATTCAAGAAATAATGGGTTGTTTACACTTCCAAAACAAATTAAATAAATGACATCTAGATTAAAGAATGGAAGAAGAATGCTTTTGAAATCATTATTGAGAATAAAGAAGAACTTAAAGAGATTTTTTTTTTTAATTTTAAAAAGGTGAGCACAATAATCCAAGCTCAAAGGAAAATGAAGTTACTTAGTGAATATCGTAATATTTTTAGTAAGGAATAGAAAATTTGGAGATTAAAATAAAGATAGACTTGGTTAAAATAAGGAGATAAAAACATAAATGTTTTTCATAGGATGGCAATAATATATAGATCAACATCCATAATTAGTAGAATTAAATCAGTAGAAGGGGTTTGGATTGAATACTAGAGAAAAATTAGAAAGGAGGCAAGTATTTTTTACCAAAATATTCTAGGATTGGAGGAGATTGAAGTTCTTAATGATAAACTACTGCAAGAAGTAACTTTAGTTATAACAGATGAAGACAATAACAAATTGATGGATCCTATTACTCTGGAAGAAGTTCATTCATCTCTTTTCTCTTTTTATAAGGATAAATACCTATGTATAGATAGGCTCTCAGTAGTATTTTATTAACATAACTAGAAAATACTGATGAATTCTTTATTGGTGGTGGTGAAATAGGCTAGGGTAAAACAATACATACCTTATAAAATCAAAGCAACATATCTTACCTTAATTCCAAAAAATAAAGATGCAATTTTTTTTTGATTCATTTAGGCCCATAAGCCTATGTGATATGGCATATAAGATAATATCCAAAGTGATGGCAAATTGGTTAAGACCACTTTTAGACAAAATTATTTCAAAAGAGCAAGGAGGATTTGTGAAAGGAAGACAAATTCTAGATGGGATCATAGTAGCTCATGAATAATGCATTTAGCAAATTCTATAAAAGAGAGAACAATGATCTTAAAACTTGATATGAATAAATCCTATGATAGGTTTAAATGGAATTTATTTTTGTAGTATTAGAAAAGTTTAGATTTGGAAAGAAATGAGTTAGATGGATTAAATCTTATGTCTTAGAGTATCATATTAAGTGTTGGTAAATGGGCTAGTAACATAATCATTTAAATCCAAGAGTGGTCTTAGACAATGAGATCCTTTATCATCATATTTATTCATTATTATGGAAGAGGTATTGGAAAAAAAATTGAAGAAGATATACAAATATGGGCTTATAAGTGAACTTAAGGCTAGCAATAATATCAACATCATCCATCAAAGGTTTGTAGATGATACAACCCCTTTTGGAGTGTAGGGATAAAAGAGGCCATAACTTTGAATAACTTATTAAAGGAATATGAAAGATAATTAGGGTACTAAGTTAATAGGATAAACTAAGATATGCTTCCTAAACACTCTAGCTAGAATCAAAGTAGGGATATGTAGGTTACTTCAAATGAAGGAGGTAAATTTACCAACAACATATCTAGGAATGCCCTTATTTGAGGGGGAGAATGAGGATAGAATTATGTAATCCAATTATAAGTAAATTTCAAAATAAAGTACTAACATGGAAATGCAGATGGTTAATGTTAACAAGAAGAGTTCAACTAATTAAATTATTCTTACAAGCCATTCCGACATATTATATGTCCTTGTATATTATGCTAAAATTGGTAGAAAATAGTTTAATCTATATTACATGGTCATTTTTATGGTTAGGATTACATGATAAAAGGAAATTTCCTTTGGTGAAATGGAGCAAGGTGTGATGATAAAACTAGGGGAGGTCTTGATTTAAGAGTTTTAATGGATGCAAACTTAGTTCTAATGGGAACAATATTTTGGAGATTGTATAAAGAGATTAAAAAACAAAGGGCAAGAATTCTTCTAAGTAATTTGAGCCCAATGACCCAAGCTTAATATATACTACATCCTCACTTCCATATAGTTCTACACTTTGGTAAGGTTTAAAAAATTAATTAATCTAGTTATTAAAGGTCTAATATGGGTGGTGGGAACTAGAGAAAAAATTTCTATTTGGATGGATAATTGGTGTGATAAAAACCACTTAATCTAGATCTAATTTTGAAACCATGGATGATATTACTTCAAGATAAATATGGTGATAGGGTTTCAAACACTATGTACAAGGATTAGAAAGAAATATATTAATGGAAAGATGATTTTCTTATAAGTATACCAGACATTGTTTCTAGGAGGAAGTTGAGTAAAAATAAAACAATATTGATTACTTCAAGAGGAGATGAGGATAAGCTTATTTGGGTGTTGAATAGCTCAGAAGAATACTTAACTAGAAGCAGTTATAATATAAAACACCAAAAAAATAGGAATATTGCAAGAATATGGAGAGATATTTGGGATAGCTTGAGCAATTTCATAATGTTTGTACTACTAGGTCATAGGAAAAATTTGTATAATATAAAGCACCAAAAAAATAGGAAGACTACAAGAATATGGAGAGATATTTAGGATAGATTGAGCATTCCAAATTTTAAAATTTTTGTATGACTACTAGGTCATATGAAAAATTTATCCTAGGATAACCTAATGAAAAGGGATTTTCATGGCTCCTCACAATGTGTTAAATGTAAAAAGGAGGAAAATATAGACCATATCTTGGGACACTACATAATATTTTGGAAACTATGGCAATGGATTATTAATATGTTTGGTAAATGCATGGTTATGAATGGGAAAATTTAAGAATAGCTAAACCAATGGTAGAGAACTTATAAAAGTGAGGCATTGCAAACAACTTGGAATATATCAAAAGATACAATACTTTGGACTATATGGCTAGAAAGGAACTAAAGAATATTTGAAAGGAAATCAATTTAGAGGTAATGAAAAATAAGATTTGTTTAGCCATAGAGGAGCCTAAACCAACCCTATCAATTTACCCAATCCTTAATCTTGAAGTAGAGAGCCTTGATAAATGGTTTCAAGTTGTCAATTAGAATTATGATGTTAGATATAGGAGAAACAAAAGGAAGACAAAGAATATAAAGTGCAAACCACCAAAAGTGGAAATGGTCAAATTGAATGTTGATGGAGCATCTAAAGGAAATATAGGACTTCCAAGAGGAGAAGGAATAATAAGAAATAATAAGGGTGATATTTTGTCTCATTACGCTTTAATAGTGGTTTTAAGACATAATGAAGTTGAAGCTTTTGGAAGGATTGAAAATATGTAAATAAATGAAATAAAATAAAGTATGGATGGAAGGTGATTCATTAATAATAATAAATGTAATTTTAAGGAAAGCAAAGGCTCCATGGAACATACAAGAGATAATTGTGGAAATACAAGACCTTGCTACAAAGTTTGAAGAAATTAGATTTACACATATGTTAAGGGAAGAGAAAAAATATGTATATAGGCTAGCCAATAGAGGGGTTTTAATAGAGTTTTGTGAAGTTAAATTCTCTTTTCCATGGTTAGAGGAAGTAGTAAGTTTAGTTGAAGCTAACAAGAAAATGTTGACTACCTAAATAAAATAATGATTAAGATTTACTTTAATGTTTTCCACTGGTAATATTTGTTGTATTTTATAACATTAATATGTTTTCATATAAAGTATTATCACAATTATCATGGTTTAACTTATGCTTTAGGAAGGAAACTAGCAGTATAGATCTAGTAAAAAGGACTATGAAAGCATGAGGTTTGAGAAATATTCCTCTACTAAGATGCAATGCATAGACAATAGAGGTGGATTTTTGGTATTATAAGGACTGCTATAGGAAAATTTCAAGGAGGATGCTAAATTCTAGAATATTTGTATTTACAAAGAAAATTGAAGAAGGTCCATAAAAGGAAAATCAATAATTTAAATTTTTTATGAAAAATTATGTAAGTATCTAGATATAGCAACTGAATTGAGATGCGAATTGAATTTATTTGTAAACTCTCAAGATCTAAAGGAGAAAGTTGTAATTATCAAGGGTTGGGGACACAAGTACAAACCCTTTTTCTCCATAAAAAAAAACATTGACATAAACATAATCTCAAATTGTAGTTTAAATTATATATAACATTTTAAATACAAAAATTTCTACAATTGCATACACCCACCGATACTTGTTCATATATAATGTGATTAATTTATATATAAATAATAATATTATTTCAAGTTTAAAAATTTAATTTTCATTGGAGCTCTTTCCATAAAAACAACAAAATGTTGTATTTGTTATTAAATCAACTAGATTGTATTTAACTTTTCTTTCTGTTAAAAATATTTTTTATTTTTCAAGTTGCAAATTTTCTCTCTTAAATATTTTATGTAATTTTTGTCACTAATAAAATTTCTCTTGGTCAAATGACTACCTTTTTCAATTATTGGAGGACATCTCAAATTTCATCATGTTGAACATTAACCTTACGATTAGCTAAATTATCTACCATCATATTTCCTTCTTTATGGATATGTTACCTTTCTAAGATACTGCTTCCATCAATAATTGGTTGATATCTAAAATAATATTGTTGTTTTCTATTTGGTTATATGGGATTGAAACAAGCCTCACCCATATTACATCATGGTCATGTTTACATCATGATCATGTTAGTGTGATATTTCAATAAATGACAGTGGTATTTTACAATAATATTTTTCAATTATGCATATATCACCTAATAAGACCTGAACCTAAGTATATACCTTTGAAAGTCCAAGTTTTTAACCACTAAAGCTCATGCCATCTAGTTAAATGATATAATTCACCCAAGTTATTTTAATGGTATTACTTCAACCTAATATATATATCTTATTGTGATGGCATTAATAATAATATTGTGTGAATTTACCTCAATTAAACTATATCTCCATCCTTTATTTAGGGCCATCTTGATCCTTGTAAGAAATGCCCCAAACTCTATATAGTTATTTTTTGAAATTCTATATGATTTTGAGTAGATGAGGTAAGTAAGAAATTTGACACATCTTTACAAGTGCATGTTTGCATGACCATATGAATGTGTGCAAGTGTAAATGCATGTGCAAGATTTTTTTCTTTTTTGGTAATATTAAGAGAAGAGGGTTTTGAAAGGGGTACCTAAACCTTTTACAACAGATAAAAAAAACTACAAAAACAGTGCACTAAAGCACTACACAATCAAGAATAGAGCAAAAAATAAAATAAAGACACCATAAAAAAGGAGGGCCAGAACAACCGAAGAAATCGAGAAGACCTATGGAAGAACCGAGGTGGTTCTACAACACAACATCCACCTCAAAAATGATCCCACTAGAAATTTGAGCCACCTCCTCCTCAAAATCTAATGCCATCTTAATGGAACTCCAAACCATGCACTGTTTGATCTCCATTAACCGAAGTCTATGAAGAATATTGCTCTTGATCGTATAATTGCTTGGGGAATACATATCACTCACCCGTTTGTCCTTCGACACCAAACTAGGAAGGACCTCAGTCCCCTCATTAAAAACTTGCATTTTGGAGCTAGGGGAAGACTGTATAAAAATGCTCTTCATATCACTAATATGTGTGGACTTACGTATCCCCAAGTTCCCCATGTAAGCACATTTCCTTTCCTTAAGAGGGATAGTAGCTGAAGAAACCAGCTACGTATCCTCACCATCATCAAAAGCCCTCCCCACCAGGGATCCTCAGACACCCATAAAATACTTGAAACCTTTAACCATTTTCCCCGATCCAGAATCCCAAGAAGGGGGACGACCTAATCTTCCTCAGAGCCAACATCATCATCCTACACCACCATCGTAACATTATTGACTTGGATGGGAATATAATTCAAAGAGTAAATAATTTCAACAGTTGCAATACCTTTTTCCAATGTGGTATGCTCAAAAAGGATAAGCGCCATCCCCTAATGTAGCAAAACGTTACCTTTGCCTTCTTGAGCACCTAACATTGATCTACTAAGTGAATTATATAGAAATTCAGGGATGTTCATCTATCTCTGTCTTCTCAGGTGGTTCAAAAACATTGCATGGAAGCTTCACACCACCTCATACATAGAATCTACAGTGAAATAATCCATGATAACTTTAACCACTCTATTCCAAGGTGTTGAAAGGGCTTTTGTTGAATCCATTCTGGATTCATGGTAAAAAAATTGTCTTCATCCAAAAATAACCGTATCTTCTGCACCAATGAATACCTTTCCTTGTGCACTACACCATCCACCAGAAGCCTCGTATCTTGGCCCACAAGATCCATCGAGACTTTGAAGGTCCAAGAGCCCACTTGGACACACCCGTCCTTCCAAGAAGCCACCATCCAATTCGAAAGAATAGGATTATGGCCATGAAATTTCTAGATACAATCCAATAGACCCCCATTATTTAGAATATTGATTACCTCCTCATCAGTAGACAAAGACACAGGTTCAATCCTAGACTTAGGGAGGACCGAATTTTGTTTACAAACTTTGGACTTGCCCATTCTAACACAACGACCATGTGCAAGAAGCTGATGTATACATAAGAGTTGTTATATATGTGTGTGTATCATGTAGTATTATGCATGTTCATGATTATATATATGTTTGTAATAGTGTAATGTATTATTTAGGCTATTTTAATATTTCAGTGTACATACATAGTTTGGTGGTAGTTGGATAGATGCCTACCACTTATTAGTCTCTAGAAATTAGTGGAATATTTTGTAACAACCACTAAGATTGATACTTAGGATAGATCCATTGTGCAATATTAATGATATCATATTTAGGGGTATCTTGCATGCAAATGTTAGAATGTTATAAGTCAATATGAACCACAAATTTGTAAAGGGTATAAGAAGTCAAAGAAAATTAAAAGACCTAAATTGTAAGTAAAGGAAACCATAAAATTATTTATAGTCAAGGAAGTGAACTTTATTTCAATTAAGAAGGTTGATACTACAGGGGTTCTTACAACTACATAGGTATTTGAAACCATATAACCAATCAAGACTATATAAATTAAGACTACATAGCCAAGACTACATGGATGGTTGGGACTATGTAGGAAGATACGATTACCCAACACGTATACATGGTGGATGATAAGGCTATGTGGTATGATGTGATGATTATGTAGTTCAATTTGAGTGAAGATAGAAGATGTAAATATAACCTAAAAGACTATACAAGTATCAAATGTGGAAAAAAAATTTAGTGGTGCATCTAGCAAAGTGAATGACATGGAATAAGATCATCTAGAACAAGTACCTATATATCTAGTCCAAAACCCTATTTATCTTAAGAAAAGTTTTTTAAGCTAGCATCCAATCCAATTGACCTAGAATAATAGTCATCAATTTGCAATGAACATCTTCTTCTCATGTGAATATTTTACCTCAAAATTCTTAGTTTTGAGTTTTACTGAAATAAGTAATTTAGTGCCAAAGATAACTCTAACTATGATTACAAAGAGTATTAGCAAAAGAAATATCAATATCATATATCTAATAAAAAATATATTCATTAAATGAAACATGGAAATGCAAAAGAATAATAGTTGTAGGAATTAAAAATAAGTAATATTACTATCAGTGGCCTCTTCAAGGGGGCAACCTCCTTGCACGATATGCAAATTCTTTACTAGCCCTACGATGGTTACATCCTTACCTTTTATAATATTTAGAAGCATAATTACTGAGATTATATGACAATATGCTATGAAAATATTCCTAATTATATATTCTATGTCAGTTATATTTATGATTCCAAAACAGTTATGCATATGATTTTATGACACACACTCCTACCTATATCTAACTTAACATGTGGACTACTTCTAACTTAATACATGTTTCACTTTACATGCAATATCATATGCAATTATGAGTTATAATGGTGGGGTAAATAACATACCACCCTCTTAGAGAAGCTTTGTCCTCAAATATGAAAGGTTGAAAAATGTTGGTGAAACTCCTATAATGGCTCCCATGTGGCATATTCTTGTTGCAACCCTTCTACTACACAAGTATTTTGATAATATATAAAAAATGAATATGTTGAGTCCTATGATCTATAATGACTATAGGTTGCCAAATAATGAATCCTTCTTCATATAATTCAAAAAAGTCTATCTATACTTGGGTATGCATTCCCACTATCTTATTTAGTCAAGATATATGAATCAAGTGGATCTTGTATGTAGTTGACAACTCCAACTTGTAAGAACCATCCTCTATTTTCTAAATTACTTTGTAGGATCCATATAATTTAGGTGCTAGCTTGTGTCATTCATTTTATTTAAGGGATTTTCTTATAGGGTTGAAGATGAAGAAAGACCATGCCACCTTTTGTAAATGTCCTCTTGATCTTGTGTTTATCTGCCTATTATTTCATGTGGTTTTGGGTAGTTGCTAGATTTTGTTTTAGAGCAATTAATACTTCCTACCTATTATTAAGAATTGTGTCAACTACTTCAACCTTTAAGATTCCTTCTAGGTAAGAAGTGTTGGAGGAAACTGACCATTTACTATCTCAGATAATGCCATCCTTGTGGCTGGAAAAGATGATAGAAATGGGCTATACCTCAAAATGTTGATTTTTTTGTAGTATTTTTTATAGATAATTGTTTAGCCCTTTGTATTTGTAATTGATCTTTGTAGTCCTCTGTACTCTAGTTTTCTATATTTAAGTGATACTAATAAGAAAAATAGAAAATGCAGGTATTATAGGTTAAGGTGTGTGTACTATTCATAGCCCTCTAATATACAATGACAATGATCAATAATTCTTGGATTAGTATTTCAAGCCATTCCTCAGGAGGATACAACCAATATCCTTGGGCATACCACTTGCCCTCCAATCAGTATGGGAGCGTAATCTTCTCAAGTGTTGTGCTTAATGCACTATGGGTATTACATGTTTGAATGACTTCATATATATGATGGTTTGAATCAAGGTTTCTAAAAGGGGTATCCCAATATATGCAAGGTACATGGAAGCTTAAATTCATGTACAAGTGCTATTTAAGACCCATGTATTAGATCTTGATCGCCCCTCACTTCATTTTATGCTTTATGAATGATAGGAATGAACAAGATGAGATATATTATACAAAAAATGAGTATAATATATAGGCATCAACCTATATGAAGAATATAAAAAATGCCAAAAATAATGACAAGTGTCAAACTAAAGAAGGCATAGTGCACATTAATTCTAACATTCCCCCTTAATGTGCACTATCCTAACTATAGAAAAAAACAAGTCAATATTAGGTAACATTCCCCCTTAATGTTGACTTCACTAAAAGAACCCTATCATCCTCCTTTATTACATGATTTGTTCTAGGCTTGTGCTCTTTGTGCTTGGCTCTCCAACTGTGAATAATGCTATATCAATGGTGTATACATCTCGATATATTTCCACAGGGTCAACAACTTCCTTGGATGTGTTGCCACTGGGTCAGCCATCTAAGTGCCTCAGGGTCATCCTGTGTGCCTCAAGGTCAGCCACTTTTGGGTGTGTTGCCATTGCAGGTCATCCTATAGGTATATTGCCTCTCGTAGGTCACTGAATAGATTCACCATGAATATCATCCCCCTTCATGGTGAAATCAATCTAGAAGGTGTCGATATCTACAAAAAATACACCTTAATAGAAAGGAAATACGAGCCATGAAATACAAGAAAAATGAGCCATAGAATCCAAATATGGAGAAGAAGAAAAAAGAAGAGAATAAAATCTTCTGAAGTGTCTTCGTTTGTAGTCTTCAAAAGTTGATCCATAAAAGTCCTTAGATAGAGTCTAGGGTGTCTTTGTATATAGTCCCTAGAGTAAGTTTCCTTATGGTGACCCCCTCATCCTAGTAGAATGCATGGGTAACCAACCACTACATCCGCTAGGTGCTCTAGATAAGGTAACTGGATACTAGAATTACTTACAAATTCCTTGGGAGTGTTGGTTCCACCGAGAGTGCACTCCATGATACAACATATTTCAAGGCCAAAAAAGACATATGGAACAACCATAAAATAAAAATATAACACCACCAATGTGTCCTGTCTTAGAAAAACCTTTTCGAAGACTATAAATACCCCTATGTTACACTCTCAATGGGGCCTTCATTTTCTGAAAAAAATAGCAGCATGCCTCACTAGGAAACAAAATTAGAAAGGCATTGCTCTTTGGAAGATAAAAAAAATAGTCTATGTTCCCTCATAGGAGAAATTACATGGGGTCCTTACATTTCCACTCTTCATGTGGATAAAATAATTAAAAAATATATATATTATGACTATCCACTAGGTTTTACAAAAAAAATGCGGTGTCCATAAAGTGGTTCCCTCCACTTTAAACCTTTGTCTTAACCCATAAAGTGGTTTCATAATTTTTAAATAAATATACCCCATTTCATTTCAACTGCAGTCATTTAAAAACATAAGTTACCTCCTTTCAAGATACCTTCCTTAGTGGTTTATGAAGAAAAAATAAAATACGAGTGTCTAAGTTAGAGCCTTCATCGCTAATAGACGATTTAAAACAATTCTTCTCTCAAAGCCATGCATCGTCTTTACCACCAAAATAATTCATGAATATTGTGACGAATATGACAATGCCCAGATTTTAGGTTCAAAACTATGCAACACCTTTTAGCATCTTCTTTAAACTTTCTTTCACCAGCCTTTGAGAAGATCCTTGGTGGAAATCACGGGAGACGAGAATAGAACACGCAAGTAGCGAGGGGTTTTATCCATTGTGCATCTTAGATTGTATTCAGAGGTGCATGAGTATTTGAACTCTTCTAGTCCAACATAGAAAGAACAAAAATAGTTCACGCATGCCATATCTATTTTTGCCATTTGACTACTGCCACTCTATCCTTCAAGCATCATCTCTGGGAAGTAAATCCTTGTTGCAAAAAACTTTAGATAAAAATAATTGACCAGATATTAAAAATATTACAAGACATAATCCAAGGTGCCATGAAATATCACCCGTTATGGCATTTATCAGTGGTGAAATAAATCTCATTCTCCATGAATACGTTGTAATATAGGAACACAATGAAATATTCCTTCGGTGGCTCACTAATCCAGTAGAATGGGTACTTGGTATCACTGTGCTGCAGGAAACGATCAATCTCCCCTTCGCCATTTTTAACCTATGAATCCAAATTATTCAACTTAACTTCCTCTTTCAACTCAAGATTTTATGAGCTTGTCTACAATTATCACCAGCCTTTACGACATCACTATCACGTCACCATGATATTATGAAAACATCACTATCACATCACCAGTTGAAACGAATTGTAGGGAAAAATCTCCATCAGGAAATGGCCACGATTGCATGGTTCAACAGTATTCTCCACTATGGTAATATTTGCATACGACATCCAACAGATCTTATATACCAATTTTTCATAGGTCTCCAAAATATACCATCACAAAAATTTATCACAATGTCCATAATATTGTCACTACAACGTAGGCTCCACATCACGCAAAATCATGAATTTCATCAACATGATCTCCATTGATGAGAAAGAGGTGGGGGTTTCATATTGATAAAGGTTTACCGAAAATAATAGTGCAGTCACCAAAAAAATATCTTCCCATATGTTTCCCGCATCTTGACCTATGCCAAGTCAAACAGGTTCTATAACAATAGGAGTTGTAACTTTTTTGAAGCCTTTATCATCGTTGCTATAGGAAAAAACAATGTGCCTTTTTTGTGAACAATTGTTGGCCCAGAAGCACAACTTCTTCGATTCCAATGTCTCAACTTCAAGTCCACTAAATACAAATCCCAATTCACCCTCTATAGTGCGTTGTTGGTGAACGGTGTTACGGGGATGCCCACAACCTGAACATGTGATCGATCCCTACCTTGGTGAACAGGCTGACTTTATGTACACTACTCCCTGCACTATCAAAAATTGAAAGTGAATGTTAGACAATGTTCTATTACCAACCACATCGATGAAAATATTTTTGACGACCGTGTATGTCACTTGACAAAATGATGGATGCTAAATTATCGATCTGTATTCATGGCTCCGAGAAAAGCTGAGCAATGATTCTTCAAGATTCAAGTCATGTTTTAGCTTGAGGGTCATCGAATGCTTGAAAAACTCCTCCATCGTAAATGTTATATGAGAAATGGCTCCCAGGAATCCAATGGATATGCGAGTGTCCTTCATATCCTCACCCCCCTCCATCAAATAAATAAGCTTTGCATAGCCTTCATATGTAGTAGCAGGAACCACCAAGCTCATGCCCACCCCATGCACGTACACCTTCCACTACATGATTATAATGACATCGATGGGATCACGGAAGCCAACAATACCTGGCTAAACAACATGCTATATTTTCACACGTGAATAGACTATGCAAATCAAATCTTGCACATGCAAGTTTTATACACATGCCATCTGGTGTGCTACTGATTTCATAAAGTGGTGGGTTGGGGCATTGGTAGCAGCGTAGGTTTAATACATCCACAACAAATCTATGAGGAGCATGGTTCAATCACAGTTACAAACAAATGACTACAATGTGCAGACTATGAGTTTGCAGTCTACAAACTGAAGTCTGTATTCTCATTGCAAGTTATGGAGCAACATATCCATTTCATCAATGTTTGTAAAAAAAACTTCTCCAAAAAATAAATCTCCTGGTAAACATCTTCCATTGCTGCATAGTGAGACACATATATGATGAACCATCTACCCTTGATCTCTTACAAATTTCTTCATGATAACATCAAATTCCACTGTGCTCCTCTGAAAAAAAATTGATCACATTCAAATTTTCATCAAATTGATAACGGTTGCTCCATTTTTCAGTCTCGATACCTGCATCAAAAAAATAATAAAAAAATAGATAAAAATTCATGGCCCCAAGCATTGAAGCTTCAAGGGCAGCCATGAAATCCTCTCTTTCTCCAACTGGATTTCTAGTTTTTGATCCACAAATGTGGAGAGCATACTCCTTGAGACTTTTGTAGAGGGAATAAATGGAGGGGAAAAAAATGAGAGGGATATTTCCATGAGGGAAATCCCTCCTCAAGCTCACAAGGGTATGAGACCGCTTAAGCTCTGATACCAAATGATAGGAATGAACAAGATGAGATATATTATACAAAAAATGAGTACAATATATAGGCATAAGCCTATATGAAGAATATGACAAATGTCAAAGAGAATGACAAGTGTCAAACTAAAGAAGGCATAGTGCACATTAATTCTAACATTCCCCCTTAATGTGCACTATCCTAACTATAGAAAAAAACAAGTCAACATTAGGTAACATTTTTTTTATCCAATGTTACATTTCTCCTTGCACTCAATGTTCATTCTCTTTTCTTTACAATCACTTGGTATTCTATAGAGTGCTAGACATATCAAAATAGCAAGTCTAGAATTGATCCTACACTGCTCTCAAGGAAATTATAGATAATATTAATTTTGTATCTAGATAGTTCTCAAGGTACTTCACTCATCATTGTTCTCTATGCTACTCGATGATGAGTTCTGCACTCCTTGATGATGTATTTTATGCTACTCAATTATGTGTTCTACGCTGCTTGACAATGAGTACAAAACTTCTCGGTCGATGAGTTCTACATTGTGCTTTATGTTGCTTTGTGTCTTTGGAATTATGCTTTACGTTATGTTCTATTGCTTGAGTTGCACAACTTAGCTCAAACCTTAAGCTTTAGACTTATCTTGCTCCTCCCTTGTGCCTTGTTTGAATTAAAAATGGGTACATATTCACAGTAAGTGTTGCCTTTTCATTGTCAATGCAAATATCTCCTTGTTAGGATAAAAAATAGATGAGATGATATTGATAAAAAAATAGGTTACAATATATAGGAATGAGGCCTATATTAGAACATGATAAATTTCAAAAGAATATGAAAAGTGTCAAAACAAAAGGTATAGTGCACATTAATATTCTAAGATTCCCCTTTAATGTGCACTATCCTAACTATAGGAAAAAACAAAACAAGTCAATATTAGGTAACATTCCCCCTTAATGTTGACTTCTCTAAAAAAATCTATCATCCTCCTTTATTACATGATTTGGTCTAGGCTCATGCTCTTTGTGCTTGGTTCTCCAACTGTGAATAATGCTAGATCAACGATGTATACATATCAGTCTGTTACCATAGGGTCAACCACTTCCTTAGATTTGTTGCCTCTGGGTTAGCCATCTAAGTGCCTTAGGGTCATCATGTGTGCCTTAGGGTTAGCCACTTCTGGGTCTGTTGCCTCTGTAGGTCATCCTCCAGGTATGTTGCCTCTTGTAGGTCACTGACTACATTCACCATGAATATAATCCAACATTACAACTCATAGTGGTGATTCATTTTAAAAAGTCAAATTTTTCTTCACTTCTTAGGGAGTATGCTCTCCACTCTTGTGGATCGGAAACCAAAAAGCAATGAAGAAGAACTCATGGCTACCCCTGAAGCTTCATTACTTGGAGCCATGAGATGTTGAGGAGTGGATTTTGTCATTTTTTTTTGGTGTAGATTTTTTTGTGAAGGTTTTACCATTTTTTATGAGGATTTTTTGTGTTAAAGACAAGACGACCATTTTCTACTGTATCCCACAGATATAAAATTTACAGCCACTGGTGCGGTTGTTTTTTTGCTTTCCAAGTACCAAAAAATGGAGCAATTGGATCAGATCCATTCCTTGCTTTCGTAGCCGTCCTTGGAAATGTTGTGGTGGATATTGATACAAAGGTAGGTTACAATATATAGGCATGAGGCCTATATTAGAACATGACAAATATCAAAAAGAATATGACACGTATCAAAACAAGATGTATAGTGCACATTAATATTATAATAATGGGTAATCTAGCTTAGCCAATAATGACAATTACTTCATGTTATTTTAAAATTATTGGAACATAATTTCTAACCTAACATTATCTTCTAACATTAGCCATCTTATCTTCTTTCCTATTATATTTTTTGCACACATGATGTAATTCTATCTTGGATAATTGCTTCAATAGAATCTTGATAATCTTTATCACATACAAGATGTTGATGGACTTACAATGACCAAATTTGATGGCATTTATAATGATTTTTGAATCACAAAATATTTTAATAGAGTCACATCCCTTTTATTTTTCTAAAATCAATCCCAGTTTCAGAGCATTAGCCATAGCACTATTATTTGAAGAGAGTCCCAATCCAACAATAAACTTCATACTAATTTTACCATTGAGAAATAAGATACCTCTACCTCTAGTAGCTCCTAGGTTTCCTTTTGAGGCCCCATCAAAGAAGAGGGAGTAACCAACAAAGATCAAGGGGGAAGGATCATAATTTATTATTTTCTTCTTGACATGAATTCTTGGGGTAACCTCATTTAAAAGGGTAACAATATTTGAGGTCATAGCCCATGGAGGAGAGAATTGGTTCTTGAATATGACATCATTTCTTGCTTTCCAAACACTCCAAAAAAGATATCTAGGCATCATTTGCTTCACCTATATGGGCCAAAGAGAAAAATTAGTCAAACCCAAAATAAGAGAGTACATGTTCATAGCTTCTTCAAAGGAATTAGATGCAGGAACAATAGGAGCAGTATTAGAGAGAATTAATCTCCAAACTTCCTTGACATAAGATCAATGCACAAGAATATTGTCTTTTATTTTTTCATCTACATGGTATAAATAACATTGAATTGGATACTCTATATTTATTTTTTGAATATTATCCCAGGTTAACTGCTTATTCAAATATAAGAGCAAAAGAAAAGTTTTATTTTAGGAATAGGGCCTTTGTGCCAAATATATCTCCATTTGGGCATAGAAGGGGAAGAACCTTGGATCAGTTTATAACCTTTATTGAGGATTGGAATTATTTTATTACTAGATAATTTTGATGATAAAAAATGCATCGAAGACCAAGTCCACTTCCTTCTTACTTTTGATAATACAATCCCACTTGACTAGGTGATACTTCCTTTTACTATCCTGTTTGCCACCCTCCCACATGATTTTTTTGAGAATTTGTTTCATTTTTTCATGATGCCAATAGGAGAACATAGAATACTCATCTGGTAAAAATGAAAGGTAACCAACATATACTTTATAAGAAGAATACTTACTGGAGGGGCTAAATAGCAATTTGTCCAATCATTGAGCCTATTTTTCATTTTTTCAATTATTTTTTTCATATAATCAAACTAGGTTTGGTGAAAGAAATTGGAATATCCAGATAGATAAATGGAGTCCATACTCACTTTGAATCCAAGAATTCTAGAAATCTTAGCAATGCCCTTTTGATAGTGGTTGGAGAGATAAATAACCGACTTAGGGTTATTAATTTTGCTACCTATGGCCTCTAAGAAAACCTTGAGATATTTTACAAATCTACGAGCAATTTGAGGAGAGGCATGCCCAAGTAACAATGTATCATCTGCAAATTGACAATGGTTGAGCTCTTTACCACCATTATAAGTGGGGATACCTAACAAAAATATTTGCACTCTTAGCTGTTCAAGATTCCTACCTAGAAGTTCAGTAGTTAAAATATACAAGAAAGGGGAAAGAGGGCAGCCCTACCTCAAGCCATGAGAAAGCTTGAAGAAAGGTGTGGGGCTTCCATTGAGAAGGGGGTAAATCCATGGGTTACTTATGCAATATCTAATCCATTCAACCATGTCCTGCTTGAGTACCATTTTGTACAATGTTTTAAAGATTGCTTGGTGACTAAGTTTATCAAATGCATTTGCCATATCTAGTTTTATGACCATTATATTTTTATTTCCTTGCTTAAAAGAGTGGATGGCTTCTTGTGTGAGGATTATTCCTTCATAATTATGACGATGAGGAAAAATTCCTATTTGTTCTTCTGAGATCAAAAGTGAGATAATTTTTCCCATTCTCCTTGCTATTAGATTTGTAATAATTTTGTAAGAAGTAATAAAAAGAAAAATGTAAGGTTACCCCTATTCTTTATTTCCAATGCATTAAAATGAACACAAATGATAATGAATGATAATTAACACAGATCTTCGAGAATAATTGAATAAATAAAAGAATGAAGCAAATTAGTAAATGCTACTTTAGGAGGGCCGGTCCTTGCCACTTGGAGGGCTCAGTCCTCTATGAATAATGCAAGTGAAGTTTGAATATATTAAATTGATGTAAAATTAAATCAAAGTGAACTATATTGATAATAATTTAATCAATCATCTTTGGAAATCTAACATATTTGACTAGCTATGTTAGGTATGTAACATGGCTCCCCTCCTCGAAAAGCTTTGTCCTCAAAGATGGAAATGTCTGGAAAATACTTTCAAATTCCTATGTAGCATCTTCTTCAGATAGATCCTGCTATTTGATGAGGAATTCTTTGATGTGATGAGATCTTAACATACATTAACTGCTTTATAAAATTGCTTCAGGCTGGAGATATATATGTCCTTCTTCATTGAGTACTGGTAATTCTAACTGAGATTATACTTTTTGACCGATCACATTTTTGAGATAAGATACATGAAATGTTGTATGTATATGAGATGAGGGAGGAATATCTAGTTGATATGCCACTTCTCAAATGCGACGCACTATTTTGTAAGGGCCATAAAATTATGGTGCCAACTTTTGACTGGTATTGATCTTTAATGGCAATTTTTTATGGGTTGCAAATGCAGGAACACCATATCACCTGTATTAAATTATATTTTCGAATGATGTGTGTCTTATTGCTGCTTCATATGATTTTGTGCTTGGACCAAGTTGTCTTTGAGAATCTTGAGCATTGATTGTCGGTGTTGGAACCAATCGTATACTTGGGCCACTTTGGAAGAACCTGGAACATAATCTGCTATTGTTGGTGGTTTTACTCCATACAATACTTCAAATGGGGACATATTAATGGAATAATGGTACGAAGTATTCTACCACCATTATGCCAAGGAAAGTCAATGACTCCATTGATATTGTTTATCTTGAACAAAACATCTTAGATAGGTACCCAAACATTTGTTAACTATCTTAGTCTGGCCATCTGTTTGTGGATGGTATGTAAAGGACATATTCAACTTGGTACCACTAAGACGAAATAATTCTTTTCAAAAATTTCTAGTAAATATGGGGTCACTATCACGTACAATATATTTTTGCCATGCCATGCAATTTTAAAATTGAATCCATAAATACCTTAGCCACATTTCTTGCTAAAAATAAATTTTGCAAAGCCTGGAAGTGAGCATATTTGGAGAGGTGATCCACTACCACAAAAATTACTGTTTTGCCTTCTGATTTAGGAAGACCTTCAATAAAATCCATTGAAATATGTTCCCATTGATGATCTAGAATAGGTAATGGTTGAATCTTGGTGATTTGACTATTTCACCCTTATTACGTTGGCATACTTCGCATTCAACCACCCACTGTTTAAACTCTAATTTTAATCCTTTCCAATAAAAGGATTGTTTTATCCGCATATAAGTTTGCAAAAAACCTGAATGTCCTATTGATGGAGAAGCATGTGATTCATCCAGAATATAGGATTTGATTATAGAATTGTGTGGAATGTAAATGCGATTATTTATTCTTAAAACCTTATCATCATAGAAAAAAATAGGATAGTTGGATGAACCCAACAACAATTCCTGAATTATTTGAGCAGTTTCTATTTTGGACAACCATTCTTCTTGCAACTAAGAAATATATTGGGAACATGGACCTGAAATAGCATTAATAACCACTTCATATTCACATTTTCATGATAATGCATCTACTGCCACATTTTATTTCCATTTATTATACTCGATAACAAAATCATATCCCAATAATTTTGTTAACCACTTAGTTTGCTTTGGATAAGAAAATCATTGTTCCAAAAAGTTCTTGAGACTACTAATATCAGTTTTAATAATAAAGCAGCTATTGATTAAGTAGTGTCTCCATTTCTCCACTGCATGTAGAATAGAAAATATTTCCTTCTCATATATGCACCTTCCCAAAAATTTTCCCAAATTTTTTTTACTTTCGAATGCCAAGGGATGACCTTCCTGAATTAGTACTGCCTCAATACCTGTTCTTGAAGCATCACATTCAATCATGAATGGTTTGTGAAAATCTAGAGTTTCCAAAATTGGAGTAGTACACATTACTTATTTGAGGGCCTTGAATGCTTGAGTGGCTGCCTCTGACCAATGAAAAGCATCCTTTTTGGTATGATCCATGAGAGGAGCTACAATTTTTCCATAGTTATGCACAAAATTGTGATAGTAACCTATAAGACCCAAAAAAAATAAAGTTTCTTGATGGTTTTAGGTAAGGTCCAATCCTAGATTACATTAATCTTATTAGGATCCACTTTAACACCTTCATGAGAAACGATATGATCCAAGTACTCAAATTCTTGAACATCGAAGGAGTATTTAGAGTGTTTGACAAATGAATTTTCCTTGTGTAGTATATGAAGAACCTTTCCCACATGCATCATATGATCCTTCCATGTTCTACTATATATGAGTATGTCATAAAAAAAACTAGGAAAAATTTGTGGAGTAGACGAAACACCTGGTTCATGAGACTTTGGAATGTGGATGAGGCATTAGTGAGACCAAAAGGCATGACTAGGAATTCATAGTGACCTTCTTGAGTATGGAAAGCTATTTTAGGGATGTCCTATTCCCTAACTCTAATTTGGTGAAATCTAGAATGTAAATCCAACTTTGTAAAAAATTTTGCACCATGTAGTTCATCTAATAAATCATCAATGATAGGAATAGGAAATTTATCCTTGATGACGATTTTGTTAAGAGGATGAAAATCGGGACACATATACCAAGAATTGTCTATGCGACGGGCCAAAACTACTGGTGAATAATAAGGACTGGCGCTGTGATGGATGACTCCATGTTCTAAAAGTTCTTGGACAATTTTCTCAATTTTTATTTTTTGAGGTTGGGGATATCGACAAGGACAAACTTTAGGAGGCAGAATTCTTGGGACAAGGTGTATGGCATCGTCATGAGATCTTTGGTGAGGTAGTCTCTTTGGTTCTTGGAAGACATAATCATATTAGCTATAATTTTTTGCAGATCTTCTGATTGAATTTCTAGCATGTCTTGTGCTTGCCATTCCATACAGTTAATTTGAGCAATGAATCCGTAGCTTCATTTTATTAATATTTTTTCCATGTTGTGAGAACTTACTACCCTTGATGGATGTGTTAGAATTTCTTGGAGGTGAATGGTATTTCCATTTTATTTCCATTCCACAAAGCACCGTTTGTAATTAAAACTGATCGTGTCCAATTTTTCTAACCATTCAAATCCCAAAATGACTTTTGAATTTTCTAAATTCATAACAAAGAGAGGCCCATGCTAGGTATAATTTCCCATTTGTAATGAAATTGGAGATGTTCTATCGATACATTGAGCATTTCCTCCATTTGCAATTATAACTTGAAACTTATTTTGATTGGAGGAGTTAATGTGTAAGTTTAATTCCCTGGCTGTTTTTGTATCGATAAAATTATGAGTATTTTATGAATCAATCAACACATTTATTTTCCTTTATCAAATGAATCTTGATACCTTGATTGTATGGTGAAATGATAGTCCCATAAGAGCATGTAATTAAATTTCCATAGTGTTCTCATCAACTACTGCCTCCCCCTATTTAATTTTCTCTTCTATAGTGACTAGATGGCTGATAACATGAGATTGATGCATCTATAGTGACTGGATCCTATAATTCAACTTTGATTTGAATATTCTCTTTCAAACCATTTCTAAAAGCATATACCACCACATCGGATGGTAAATTTCTTGAGTAGAAGAGCAGACTAGTAAATTCTAGAATATTCAAATCAACCACCATGCTTCCAATACGACACCCATAAGACTATGCAAGGAGGGTACACTGACTAGATGGCTAATAACGTGAGATTGATGCAATCAGATATGACAACGAGGAAAATATGACTAGACAACACATGGTGCAATATTGACACGAACAATGAGGTCGATACAACTAGGACCATGATACAAGGCAAGAAACAGTGCGATAAGTGATGACCAAAGTGAATATAACAAGATGTAGTGTGACGATAGCTAAGCCGCACTCCAGACGAAGACAATACATCGATAAGGGATTTGGATAGGACGATAGAGGATAATGACAATACGACAACACTATGAGACAGTTGGACACAACATCAACCCGAAGGACAAGGAGATCGAAGACAAGTGAGACAACTGGACAACGATTTAGACCTGAAGACACAAAATATGAGGAACAAATATGGAGTGCTCGCACGAGGAGAGAGTAGCATGTGTGTGACCAAAGTCACACCTTAGTAGGTGTGGTAAAGTTATTTTAAATGCTGATCCTTCCCACCACACACTCTATATGGGATAATTGTCCCAAAACAAAAAAAAATAAAAGTATTTTGTACCTTAGACTTTGGCAAAAATAAAAATTTCCCAAACTATGATTGGCCAGTGACACTCATGACTGTGTGTAGGTGTATTGTGAGGCTTTATTTGGTGGTTTCACATGGTATGCGATCGTTTGGTGCTCGAAGCAACCCCATGCTAGCTTTGACTACTATTTTTGCTAAACCCAATGACCTATCTTTAGCTGGCAATTATTATTTTCGCTTCTACTTGTAACAATCATTCGTAATTACCTACAATCTTCTACATTATTTATTGCTTGATATTTGGCCATCCATGATGTTTATAAATGATGGTTTCAACACAACAGAGATACCAAATTTTGAAGCTGATATTTAATGTGCTGCCTAATTGGACAAATTTTGAGACTACGATGCTTTAGTGCATGATTTGCTGGTGAAAATCCTTAATTATATTTTCTATTGTGCATCTGTGAGAAAACATTTTTTGGAGATGCAACACTAGAATTGGATGAGACACACTTCATAAAATGAAGCCACAAGCCCTGGAATCAATGATAATATGATACCACATGCAAGGATACCCCCATCCTTTATTTCCAATGCATTAAAATGAACATAAACAATATTGAATGATAATTAACACAAAAAACTTCAATAAGAATTGAATAAATAAAGGAATGAAGCAAATCAGTAAATTCTGCATTAGGAGGGCCGGTCCTCGCCATTTGGAGTGCTCAATCCTCTGCGAATAATGCAAGTGAATTTTAAATATATTAAATTGATGCAGAATTAAATCAAAGTGAACTATATTAATAATAATTTAATCAATCATCTTTGAAAACCTAACATAGCCAACTAGCTATGTTAAGTATGTAACATAAAATTGGTCTAAATCTTTCCAATATTTTAGCTTGAGCTTCCTTAGGAACTAAAGCCAAGAAAGAAGAATTGATCCCACCATGAAGTTTTTGTTCTTTTTTGGAGTCTTCAATCATAAGAAGAAGGTCATACTTTATTAGCTTCCCAAAAGTATTTATAGAAGTTAGCATTGAAATCATCTAGCCCTAGAGATTTGTCACACTTCATACTAAAAACCACTTGTCGAAGTTCCTCCATCGTAACATCTGAAAGAAACACCAATATTGTATATCTAATAACAAATGTATTCATTAAATGAAACATGTAAATGCAAAAGAATAATAATTGTACAAATTCAAAATAAGTAGTACTACTATCATTGGCCTCTTCAAGAGGGAAACCTCACAAAATATGCAAATTATTTACTAGCGCCATGAGAGATTTAGAGTAGGTGTTTAGACTCTAGCTCATGATCACCTAGGTGCTTTATTTTTATATTAGTTTAGTTTATTTTTTTCCACCCACTTTTTGTGTGGATATTTATTTTTATATTATTTAGATATTATGGGAATATTTGGCATTCCTATAGAGTTACACTCATTGATTACATTTGGAGGGTTGAAATATTTTCTCCACGGATCATATCACACTTCCTTGTTTATACGATGGATATTGATCCTTATATATTTATTGAACCTATGGTTGTGGTGGATCTTCCTTGCCTATTTAAGCAAGGCTTCATTGTATTCACATTCAATTATGATATATGATATGATATTGTAAATTTTGTGTTATCTTCCATTATATTGTTTCTATTTTTTAGTCTCTTTGTTTTAGTTAATGTGGTGTTGCTTCAACCCCTTGATCCTTGTGTCTTGGTTTGGTTTTTTACATTTTTCCATCATTCCTTTCATGGTATTAGAGATTTGAGGACTGTTGGAAACATCCATAATTGAGGTTTGTGAAGCCAAATCATGTTGAAGGTTTTGCAGTTAGAGATTTGAGGTTTCTAAGCCCTAGAAGGTGAAAATTATTATTTTTTCTCTTCTATTGTTTTGTAAAGAGCTTTTATATATTTTTTAGCCCTTCATTGCATCTTGGTTGACCCCTCTAACCACAAGGATTGATAAAAAAGGTTCTATTTTTTGGAAGTTTTTTTGGAGTTTTTTTGTGGGTTGTTTTAATAGTTGTAGAAATATTTATGACCCTATTATATTGATCATCATTGATCCAAAAACTCCACTGATAACTTTCAACCACCAATGACCACTATAGCATACAATTTTTTCTATATGCGGGTTTTTCTTATACATAGTCCACGAAATATCTAGTTTTTTGTAATATCTAAAGTTGCTTGTTGTAGATATGGTTTTCTAAGATCTGCAACCTATCTTCTTCACTCCTGAGTTATTTCCAAATTTCAAACTTAGATCTACATTTAAGTTACTGACAAGGTTTTCTAAAAATACATTTTTTAAAACAAAAAAAAAATGTATTTTGCTAGCAGTTCTATGTATTTGAAAACAACTTTGTAAAATATTTGTTTTGTGAAGTTGTTACTCAATTTTTTTCTTCAAATTTACAAAATTTTAGTGACTATAAAAATCATATCTAATCATATATTCTTTGTAACACCTGAATTATAAAGGCATTTGATTTTTTGGGGGGTTATTATTTCTAGAAGCATTGAATAAAAATATTTTAGGTGGGGTATCTTGGTGTCAATTTGAACACCATATTAAGCATATTGCATTTGATTTATTGTGATTGAAAAATGGGTTTAGAGGATTTTGAGCCACTTAAATCACATAATTATCACATATGGAAGCCACACATGATGACACTTATTCAATCTAAAGGGTTATCAAGATTAATGCAAGAAGAGCTACCTAAAGTTACAAAAGAGTATCATAAGTTTGTTCATGATTGTAAAATGGATGAATGTAAGGGATTAATTGGGATGCATATGAGTGATAATTTGTTATTTCATCTTAATTATTGTGACACTCCTTTTCAAATTTGGGAGAATATTGAGAAGCTATTTGGGTAAGTGGACACTTTGAGAGTTTTACATCTTGATGCTGAACTTAATGCTCTCAATCCAAATGATTTTCCATCTATGGGTGATTTTCTCACTAAGTTTAAATCCTTTATCACACTTTTAAAGGGTAGTAAAAAAACTAAAATGGATGAAGAATTTATTTTCATGATCTTGTCAAAACGTAGGGGTCCATTCCATAAATTTGCCTCCGCACTTTTTGCCAATATGGATTCCATGGATTTTGATTACAAAATGCCTACTTTTGAGAATTTTTGTGCCAATATTTTGAGGGAAGAATCCAAAGTTCTTAACTATGAGTATTACATCACCTCACATAAGGCATTTGTTGCATCTGCTACTTCCACTTCCAAATATAAGGGAAAGTTCAAGTCTAAGCCCCGACCTAATCCTTCCTCTTCTCCTTCATTTAATCAAAAGCCCAAAGAGACATAAAAAAGAGTCACCCTACAAAGAGTCCAATCATAAATTTAAGTAGTCTAAAAGCAAAAATAAGTCAAATATTAATTTTTCATATCATGGAGTCAATGGTCATTCTGATGACAAGTATTGGAAAAGGTTACAAGACTTAGAGGTAGCCTTTAGGAATAAAAATTTATCCTTTAATCCTTCAAAATATAAGGATACGACTTTGAATGCTTTTGGAAAATTATTTAAGGCTATTTATAAGGACTAGATTTTGGATTTTGGAGTGACTCATCACATGACTTCATCTAGGGAGTCCTTTGCCACCTTGTGTTCTACTTCTACATCTTACATTAAGGTTGGAGATTCTTCTCCCATTTTAGTTAAGGTAAAATATGACATACAAGTTTATGGTGGATGCATTAAGAATGCTTTTTATGTTCCAAACATTTCCACCAATTTGATTTTTATATACCAAATTTATAATTCTTAGGGAGGAAAAACTGTGTTGTTTACACCTCAAGAAGCCGATATTAGAGATTTGAGTGACCCACAATATATTTTTGCACAAGGAGTTACTGACCATAGATCACATATTTATCACTTTGAGGGTTTTTATTCTTCACTTGGAGGTACTTGTTTGGTGGCCCATGCAGATTCAAAAAGCAATATTTGGCATGAGAGATTTGGCCATCTCAATTATAAATATTTGAAGGATTTAAGCACTTATGATATGGTCATTGTATTACCTAAGGTCTCCTATATTTATGGAGTTTGTCCAGGTTGTGTACTTGACAAACAACATCAAGATCCTTTTCCCAAAGGTAAGTCCAAGAGAGCTTCTTCCCATCTTGAGTCGGTGCATAGTGACTTGATGGTTTTTCCCACTCCTTTTTGAGGATCTAAGTATGAACTCATATTTATTGATGATTTCTCAAGGAGAAATTAGGTATATTTTCTAGATTTTGAGAGTGAATTTTTTGCCACATTTAAATTATTTAAGAACTTTTGTTGAGAATCAATCTTTGAGTTGCATCAAGAAGCTTCACACAAATAATGGGGGGGAGTATTTTAATAGGGAATTTTTAGATTATCTAGACCTTCATGGGATTATACATCAATAGTCTATCCCACATACACCACAATAGAATGGTGTAGTTGAGAGGAAAAATAGAACACTCAAGGAAATGATAAATGTATGATGCACTCATAGGATTTACCTTCCAAGTTTTGGGTTGAGGTAGTTAATTGTACAAATTACATTCAAAATTGCACACCTCATCAAGATCTTGAGAAAATGACTCTAGAGGAGGCTTGGACAGGGACCAAGCCTAATGTTTCTCATTTTTTATTTTTTGGGAGTCAAGCACGGGATCATATTCCATAGAAGAAAAGGATAACTTTGGATAGAAAGAGCAAGCCACTCATTTTGTTGGCTATTATGAAAATATGAGGGCTTATAGATTACTAGATCCATATACACATGAAGTTATTTTTTGAACTCATGTCTAGTTTTATGAGCATTATTCTCCAACTGAGCCCACTCTTTCTACTCCTTCTCCATCCTCATCTACTTTTCACTTTGAATATGGTTGTTTTGATGATGATCATAGTGAGGATGAGGATATTTTTGAGATAATTATAAAGGTTCCTACACATGCTACTCCCATGCCTAGATGGGATTAAACTATAGTTGAGGAGGCAACACCTTTCATTGAAGGTCTCCCACCTTCAAGGCATACTTCTACTTCCAACACGGGTCTTCTTTGTCAAGCAATTTTTGTTGATCCACATAGGTTTTATGAGGCCCATGGAATTCATGGGTGGGATGATGCCATGGATGATGAGTATTCTTTCTTCATGAAGAATCATACTTGGCATTTGATAATCTTCCAAATGGATAAAAATGGTGAGATGCAAATGGGTGTCTCACACCAAATATGTAGGAGATGGGTCCATTCATAGGTACAAGGCTCAATTTTTGGTGAAGGATTTTTTGCAGGTTGAGGGGGTTGATTAATATGATAATTTTATCCCTATTGCCAAGTTGGATTCTATTCATCTTGTACTCTTTATTACTACGTTATAGGGTTGATCAATTTACCAGATGTATGTGAAGAGTGCCTTCTTGCATGAATATTTGCAAGAAGATATTTATATGGAGCAACCTCTAGGATTTATCTAGGATTCTTCATTGGTGTGTAGATTACGGAGATCACTTTATGGCCTCAAATAGGCCCCCAAGGCTTGGTATGAGAATATGGATTCTTTTCTTCTATCTTCTAGATTTTTGAGATACCATTTTGATCCTACAGTTTACACTTTGAGGGATGGAGAGGACATCATCATAATTGTCTTATATGTTGATGATTTATTGATCACAAGAAATTCTACTTCATGCATCTAGGTTGTGTAGTGCTATCTTTCCGAGCATTTTGAGATGTCATATCTTGGACTTCTACACTTTTTATTTAGGTTTCAAATTTCATAGTTAGATTCATTTTTTTTTTACTTAGATGGAGCCAAAAAAGGTGTCAAAAGTCCATCGTACAACTAGAGAATAGTAATGTGAAATTTGGCTATCCCAAACTGGTTGAAACTTTTGTAACTGAATGGAGCCAACAGAGGTACCAAAATTTCATCACACAACCAAAATCCAAAATATGGAAAAATGACTAAGTCCTAGACTGGCCAAAACGTTTGTACCCAGACGAAGCCAACATAGGTACCAAAATTTCATCATGCACCCAGAAGGAAAAATGTGGAAAAATGATTAAGTCCTAGATTGGACAAAACTTTTGTACCTAGATAGAGCCAATAGAGGAACCAAAAGTCCATCGCATAGCTAGAGAACAATAATGCTCATAGTGCACTTGAAAGATAGGTGGAAAATGACTAAATCCTAGACTAACTAGAACTTTTGTACCCAAAAAAAGCTAATAGATGTACCAAAATTCCATTGCACAACCAAAGAATACTAATGTGAAATTTTGCTAAGTCCCTGACTGGCCAAAATTTTTTCACCCGAATAAATCCAATAGAGGTACCAAAAGTCCATCATGCAACTGGAGAGTAGTAATGTGAAATTTGGCTAAGTTCCAAATCTTCCAAAACATTTATACCTAAATGAAGACAGCAAAGGTACCAAAAGTTCATCACTTATTAACAACCTTGTTATGCACCTAATAGCCATGGATTGATAAAAGTAGATCAAATTTGATATCTGATATCAATTTGTTAGCATATGGGTGGTAATCATACCATTCTACCTACATGGTAAGATCACTTATCAAACAATATTAACAATAAAATTGCTATAAATGTAATCGTGTAGATGTGCAAGGTAGCTCAATAGGAATGTCAAAAAATAATCAATGAACCAGATGCAAACAATAAGACCAATATGACTCAAGATGAATCATGTCTAGTTAGTCAGCAAGCTATAACTAGGTTGTTATAACGAGCATACTGGTAAATATTTTAACGTAACAACAATTCATATCTGAGGTAATGATGCCTGGATAACTAAATGTATTGTAAAAGACTATAAATACTAGAATGTAGAATTTAAAATGATCAGATCTTAAGATTTTAAAATTTACATGTACAAGGCATATTGCATATTGAAAAATATAAAGGGGATGTTATTTGGCCTTTGGTTCAACTTCGCTGCAGGACATATATGTATGAATGGTTTTTTATTTCTAGTTTTAACTTGTTGAATGCTCATGGTATTAATTTTGCTTTCTGGATTTATGCTCATGATTTATTCCTTATTTTTGGAATTTGTAATTTGATAGCTATACATTATATAAATGAATATTTTTTACTTGATAAAAACTGGTTGGTTTGTTAGTTAGTTTACTTGTTCTATTAATTGCTTTGTATTTTACAACACATGTGTCTTGATGTGGCTTAACCTACACCACCGTAAGTTCTAGATTCAACTCTATTCTCTCCTTTCATCATCCTTTTCCTATTATATTTTAAGAACTTTTAGTTATAACTTCATAGGAATTGGTCTCCTCCAGATATTGACCATTAAATCCTCATGACTTCTAGGTCATTCAATGTTGGTCAAGGTCTTTGGGAACACAATATTACCATAGGAATATTTTCAGACCAACAAGTGGTATTAAAACAAAGTTTGAATATTATTCATGTATCATCTGGAAATATATGAACATGGGTCTCCTCCTTGAATGTTGATTTGTTCTTAGTTATATTATATTTAATCTATCTACATGTATTATTATTTTTAACTGGTTAAATAGTTATGTGGGATTGAAAACCATATTACATCATCACCACATAGTGGTATTACAACAAAGTATGGATAATATCCATGCATCATTTGACAGGATCAAACTTGGGTTTACTCCTTGATTGTTGATTTATTTTTAGTTATATTATTTTTAATCTAAGTGTATTCTTTTTTTCAATTGGTTAATTGGTTATATGCCATGAAAGTTGATTTGCTCTTAGTTATATTGTTTTTAATCTATCTATGTGTATTATTATTATTTTTTCAATTTCTTAATTGATTATATAGAATTGAAATGATCCCACCCATAATACATCATCACCACATAGTGGTATTACAATAGAGCATGGATATTATCCATATATATTTTATCAAGATTTGAACCTAGGCCTTCTCCTTGAATGTTGAGGAATCTAATTGGTTGAGTTAATACCAATGGTATTACATCATAATCACATAGTGGTATTACAATAATGTTAGGCTATTATCCATGTATCATTTGACAAGATTTGAACTCGGGTCTCCTCATTGAATGTTGAGAAATCTAATCGATTGAGCTAATGATATTTTATAAAAAATTTGGGGTAAAACATGGGTGTTTAAAATGGGTCCCAGACCCCTTGTACCAAGGTTTAAACTTGGATCTCCTAAATGAAAACCCAAATACATACCACTATGGTATCCTTCATAGTACATAAAATTTTAGGATAAAGCAAGGGTTTTGAAAAGGTCCCAGTCCTCTTGTACCGGGGTTTGAATTTGGGTCTTTGCATGAAAACCCAAAGACATACCAATATAATATCCCTCACAACACTATCTATGTGTATTCTAAAAACATATTAAAAAAATATTTAATATTCTTATCTTATATTAGAAAAGCTCCATAATAATATAGTTTAAAATAAGTTATTCCCTATACAAATTTTTTTCGGGGGGGGGGTTCCGTTCCCCCCCAACCCCACACCCCGGGCCCCCGCCCCCCCCCCCCCCCCCCACCCCCCCCCCCCCCCCCCCCGGGCACCCCCCAAAAAAAAAAAGAGAGGGGGGGCGGGCCGGCCGGGGGGGCCCCCCCCCCCCCCCCCCAACCCCCCCCCCCCCCCCCGGCCCCCCACCCCCCCCCCCCCCGGGGGCCCCCCCCGGGCGGGGGGGGGGCCCCGCCGGGGGGGGGGGGGCGCCCCCCGCGGGGCCCCCCCCGGCCGGGGGCGCCCGGCGGGGGGCGGGGGCCCGGGGGCCCCCGCGGGGGGGGGGGCGGGCCCCCCCCCCCGGGGGGGGGGGGGCCCCCCCCCCCCCCCCCCCCCCCCCCCCCGGGGGGGGCCGGGGGGGGGGGGGGGGGGGGGGGGGGCCACCGAACCGACGGAGAGAGGGAGAGGAGAAAAAGCCCCCCCCACACCCCCCCCCGCGCGAGAAGGCCAGGAGGAGGGGGGGACCGGGCGGGGCGAGCGCGAGAGGGGAAGGGAGGAGAGGAGCACCTTCCCCCATTCCCTATACATAATTGATTACATTATTTTATTGAAATATTAAGTATCAATTATTTAGAACAAGGGAAGTTATGATTTTTTCAAGTCGTGAAAAATGAAATTGTAAAGTACTAAGGATTAGGGCATTTTACTCAAAAATGTCTCATCGTTTAGGAGCCATATCTTCACGAAGAGTTATTTGATTTAGCTGATCTTGGACCAAGTTGTGCAGAATTTGAATAGCTTTAAAATGAGTGGTTATATACAAATATATAAGCAATATTGAGGTATATACAATCCTATTAAGTCAACCATTCAAAACAAGGGTTGTTATGAATTTTCAAGTTGCGAAAAATAAAATTACAAACATTGGCCAACTAGGGTTCGAATGATGGGAAGAGAAATGAAGGGCTATAACTTCAGTGAGGCAAGATATTATATCTGGACATAATTTTTTAGCTAAGTTCTTTTTTCCCTTTCTTCATCTTAGAAATTGTGCATGAAAATTTTATAATTTTTTTATTAAATATTATATTTGCTATAGAACTTTCAGATAAATTTTAGTAGATTTTGAATTTTCGTTTCCTTTACATGGATCAATTTATAGTTAAATCCTTATAATCATCCCTAGTGGTAGAGGTTAGTGAGCGCACCTTAGAGAGATCCTCTTTGCTCCAAGAGATGGCAGTTTTGGTAAATTTAATGGGTATTGGCCACATGCTTCAGCCTTGAGAAAATGGATTGATAGGAATTGGAAATATCTAAGAGTGATTCTATAATTTCTTCCCAAAGGTTTAATCCTAGACACCTTTTGTTCTAGGTAAGAAAGAGAAAGAATCCTAAAAGGGAGTCCTTGGTTTATGGGAAGAGCAGGACTCTTCCTTAACCACTGGTATGAAGGCTTTTCACAAAAAATGTAAATCTATCCCTAGTACCAGTCTGGGTTAAGATGTTTGGGTTACCCATTGAATTTTAGGAAATAGATACCTTCAAGGAAATAGGAAACACTCTAGGATAATTCCTTGAGATTTTAGATACAACAAAAGATGGATTTTTGGCTATTTATGCTTGAATAATGGTCATGATTGATATAAGTAAAGATTTACCAAAATCAATCATTCTTAAGTATTGGGATAATATGTGGATCCAAAATATAGATTATGCAAACATATATTTTAGATGTAGAAGATGTCATGAGGTGGGGCATATTGAGAGATCATGCCCTAAGAAGAGCCCAACAAAATCATTTGTAGAAAATTGTAAGAGAAATTTACAAATGGTTATGGATAAATATGGTTTTCAACTTCCAAAAAATAGATCTAGAAAAATAAAAGAAAATGAATAGTGGAGACCAATAAGGAAGGATACTGGAATAAATTCCAATTCTTTTAAGGCTTTAGGCTATGAAGAAAAAGTAGATCAAAACTTAGAGGACACAGTACAACAATTTCAACATATTAGAAAGGAACCATCTATTCAATATGATCCTAATTTAAGGAAGAACATTATCGATGAACCTAAGGAATGTGTCTCATTATATTTTTAAGACTCTCTTGAAGTTTCATGCACCATTCAGGAGAAAATAATTGGTAAAGAAAATGCAGTTTTAGAAGTTAATACCTCTGCTATTAATAAGGAAATACCATAAAATGAGCAGGATAAGTCAAAAGCTTCTATAGTAGAGCCAAGAGAGGATAAATATGTTGAAAAATAAAATTGTGAAAGAATATTGAGGAATAGAATAATAATACCTACTCATGATATAGGCAAGACAAACAAAGGAAAACCCTCAAATTATCAAGCAAGATCCAGAGAAGCAAGAGCTAAGATAGAGAAAGGAACACAAACTAAGTTGGTTGAAATTTTCTTTACCAAAAAATAAAATAATATTGGTAATACACAAGAGGGGCCAAAAGCCCCTAATGAAACATGATTATCATCTCATGGAATATAAGGGGTGCTAATACCCCATCAAAGCATAGATGTATTAGGGACCTATGTTTAAGTAATAAACCTGATATTCTTTGTATCCAGAAAACTAAAATGACAAAAGAATAAGTTTCTAAAACTATGAAAGTAGCTTGGGCAAGATGTGAATGGGATGCTATGGATTCTAAAGGAGCAGTAGGGGAAATATTAACTTGTTGGAATACTTATAGAACCTCTTATGTAACCATTCATAAAACTAAGCATTGGATAGCCTCTCTAGTCACTTGCTACTTTGAAGATATTCACTTCATCCTTATCAATGTGTATGGTCCTACAACTCAGTAAGGTAGATTAGAAGTTTGAAGTGGATTTTAAGCCTTTATGAGAAGTAAAGACCAAGAAACCTATTTCATGATCATTAGATATTTTAATGCCATAACCAAGCTAAATGAAAAATTTGGGGGAATTAGGAAATTGACCCAAATATTGAAATATTTCTCAGCTTTTATTCAAAACAACAATCTATGGGAAGTTTGAAGAAGACAACTATAATTGGACAAAAAATAAGAGAGGCCAGAACGTAATAGAAGAATAATTAGATAGATGCATTCTATCATATCATTGGATAGATGAAGGATCTTGTGCTAAAATTAATACCTTAACAAGGATTGGTTCAAATTACTATCCAATAAGAGTTAAAATGGTGGTAAGTGAATTCAAAAAAAGATAATATTTTAAATATGAGTAGATGTGGGAAGACCATCCTCAATTTGTTGATATGATAGATCAAACATGGAATTATTTAGGTAATGGTGGGTTGTATGCTCTTACAAACCAAATTAAAACTATGACATCTAGATTAAAATAATGGAACACAAACACATTTGGAAATATTTTTGAGAAGAAAGAAGAACTAAAAGATAAAATTTCAAAATTCTAAAAATATGATGAAAATAATACAAGCTCAAAGGAAAGGGAATTGCTTAGTGAATATCATAATATTTTGAGTAAGGAAGAGAAATTCTGGAGATTAAAATCAAGACAGACTTGGTTAAAATAAGGAGATAAAAATACAAAGTTTTTTCATAGATTGGCTATAGTACAGAGATCATCTTCTATAATTAGTAGAATTAAATTGATAGAAGGGGTTTGGATTGAAGATCAAAGTGAAATTAGAAAAGAGAAAGTTTTTTTATCAGAATATTCTAGGTTTAGAGGAAACCAAAGTTCTTAATGATAAACGTCTTCAAGATGTTCCTTCAGTTATAACAAATGAAGAAAATAGGAAATTGATGGAGCCTATTACTATAAAAGAAGTTCATTTAGCTCTTTTATCTTTTAATAAGGACAAATCCCCTAGTCCAGGTGGGCTGTCTATAGCTTTTTACCAATATAATTGGGATATAGTGAAGGATTATTTATTAGTGGCAGTGGGTAAATCTAGGGTAAAACAATACATTCCTTATCAAATAAATGTAACTCATCTTGCCCTAATTCCAAAAAATAAGGATGCTAAGTTGTTTGATTATTTTAGACAAATAAGCCTAAGTAATATAGATTATACGATTATTTCCAAAGTGATAGCGAATAGATTAAGGCCATAGTTAGACAAAATAATTTCAGAAGAGAAAGGGGGATTTGTGAAAGGGAATTTATTTTGTATGGGATCATAGTAGCTCATGAAGTTATACATTCAAAAACTTCAATAAAAGAGAAAGCTATGATCTTAAAACTTGATATGAGTAAAGCCTATGATAGGGTTAAATGGGATTTTCTTTTTACAATTTTAGATAAGTTTGGTTTTGGGAAGAAATGAGTTAGATGGATTAAAGCTCATGTCTCTATAGTTTCTTATTCAATGTTGATTAATGGGTTAGTGATATAATCTTTTAAAGCCAAGAGAGGCCTTAGACAAGGAGATCCTCTATCTCCTTATTTGTTCATTACTATGTAGAAGTTTTGAGAAGGAAATTAAAGAAGGCTTACAAATATATGCTTATAAGTGGACTTAAGGCTAGTAATAATATCAATAACATCATCCATAAATATTTTGTAGATGATACAAACATTTTTGGAAGGGCAAGGATAATTGAGGCTAGAGCCTTGAATAACTTTTTAAAAGAATACGAAAGAGCTTCAGGGCAAAAAATTAATAGGACTAAATCCAAAATTTACTTTCTTAACACTCCTACTAATATCAAAGCAAGAATTTGTAGGCTAGAGGAGGTAAATTTACCAATAAATCATCTAGGGATGCCTTTATTTAAGGGAAGAATGAGGATAGATTTATGGAATCTTGTTATTAGTAAATTTTAAAATAAACTTCCAGCTTGGAAAGGTAGATGGTTATCATTAGCATGAAGAGTGTAGTTAATTAAGTCAGTCTTACAAACCATTCCAACATATTATATGTCATTGTATTCTATTCCAAAATCAGTTGAATTTTTTTAATCTTTATTATGCAATACTTTTTATGGTCAGGTTTGCATGATAAAAGGACCAATTCCTTTGGTGAAATGGAGCAAGTTGCGTGATGACAAAACTAGGGGAGGTCTTGGTTTAAGAGCTCTTACAGATGCAAAATTTAGGGAAAAAGTTATCTGGAGATTGTACAAAGAGAGTCAAAGACAATGGGCAAGAATTCTTCTAATTAAGTATGTTGATCCCAATGACCCAAGTTTAATATTTACTGCATTCTCTCTTCCAAATGGTTTTGCTCTTTAGAATGATTTTAAAAAATCTATTTATATTATTATTAAAGGTTTAAGATGGGTGGTGGGAACTGGAGAAAAAATTTCTATTTGGATGGATACTTGGTGTGATAAAAAACCACTCAATTTAGATCTAGTTTTGAAACCTTTGATGAGATTATTTCAAGAAAAATATGGTGATAGGGTTTCAAACATTTTGTACAAAGATCGAGAATAAATATACACATGGAAAGAAGATTTTTTTACAAGCACACAAGAAATTGATGCTAGGAGGCAATTGAGTAGAAAGATAACAACTGCAATTATTTTGAGGGGTGCCAAGGATAAATTAATTTGGGAGTTGAATAGCTCAGGAGAATACACAATAAGAAGTGGATATAATGTTCAACACCAACATAATAATAATATCACTAGAATATGGAGAGATATTTGGGATAGCCAAGCATTCCTAAAGTCAAAATGTTTGTTTGGATAGTAGGTCATAGAAGGATTTTATCTTGGGATAACCTTATGAAAAGGGGTTTTAATGGCCCCTTTTAAATGTATTTTCTATAATAAGGAGGAGAGTATTGACCATATCTTGGGATATTGCTCAATAGTCTAGAATATATGGCAATGGATTCTTAATATGTTTGGTAAATTTATGGTGATGAATAGCAAAATTGAAGATTGGTTAAAGCAATGGTAGAGTACTTATAAAAGTGAGGCTTTACAGACAATATGGGATGTATCAAAAGATACAATACTTTGGACTATATGTCTAGAAAGGAATAGAATAATATTTAAAGGAAAGAAAAGCAGTTTAGAGGTAATGAAAAAGAATACATGTTTAGCCATAGAGGAGTCTAAAACAACCCTATCAACTCACCCAATCACTAATTTGGAAGCAGAGAGTCTTGATAGATGGAGTCAAGTCATTAAATGGAATTATGATGTTGGGTACAAGGGAAGAAAAAATAAGGTAAATAATATAAAGTGGAAACCACCAGATGTGGAGTGGGTCAAATAAAATTTTGATGGAGCATCTAAAGGAAATCCAGGACCAGCAGGAGAAGGAGGAATACTTAGAAATAATAGAGGAGAGATTTTATCTCATTATGCTTTCAATTGTGAATTTAAGACAAATAATGAAGCTGAATATTGGGCGGATTTAGAAGGGTTAAAAATATGTAAAAAAATGAAATGGAATAGAGTTTGGATGGAAGGTTATTATCTCATAATAATAAAAACAATTTTGAGGAAAGCAAAGGCTCCATGGAACATACAAGAGAGAGAAAATAAATATATTAAGGGAAGGAAACAAATGTGTAGATAAGCTATCCAATAGAGGGGTTTTGATTGAGGATCATGAAGTTAACATATCCTTTCCATGGTTAGAGGAAGTAGAAAGTTTAGTTGAAGCTAAAAAAATTAATGATTAAGATTTAATTTAATGTTTTCCATTGGTAATATTTGTTTTATTTTGAAAAAAATGTGTGTTCATTTAGACTATTTATTATAAATTGGGGCACTTGTGTTTCAAGAAGGAAACTAGCAATCTAGATTGGAAAGACATGATAGTGGATGTTTTGAAATATTACTCTACTAAGATGCAAGGCATATATAGTAGAGGTGAATTTTTGGCATTGTGAAGGCTGCTTTAGGAAAATATCAAGAAATATGCTAAATTCTGGAGCAATTGTATTCATACAAAGATTTGAAAAGATCAAAAAAATGAAAATAAAAAATTCAAACATTTTATATAAAATGATGTAGGTTTCTAGCTATAGCATCTAAATTGAGATGAGAAGTGTATCTATTTGTAAACTCTCAAACTCTAAAGAAGAGAGATGTAATTTTTTAAGTGTGGAGGACCCAAGTACAACCCCTTATTATCAAGCAAAACAAAAAAATATTAAGTATCGATAAGAAATAATAATAATGTCATCCAATAAATATTATTACTTAATAATATAGCCCAATCAAAATATTAATCATGATATATATTTAGTTTTATTTATTTTTTAATCTACCTAGGTAAACTTTAAAATAATAAAAAACAAAAATTCAATATTTTTAACTTATACAAGAAAACACCTTCTTTCATTGAAGGTTAAGAAGGGGATTGAAAGGGCCCCATCCCTTTTACAAAAAATGTCCAAAGATTTTACATTTCAGTCTCACCATACAAGATAATAACTAGAAAAAAATAATAGCTATAAACAAAAACAACTACAAGATAAACTTCTAAGCAAAATACCATTAGCTAGATCATTCAAGGAATCACAAACATAGAAAGGCCACCTGCACTTAAAACCCAAAATATTGACAATTTGACAACAATATGCATCACTAATAGGGGAGACAATTCTCCCTATGAAGAGAAGCTAAAATATCTATAGCCTTAGTCATAGCTCTAGGTATTCTTGCCACCAGGCAATTCAAATTCAACTCCAAGTTAATGTCTAATAATATGAGTGGATTTAACCCTTGTAAAATGCTAACAAGAAAATTGTTGAGTTGACCCAAGCAATTCTAGTTCTTTCCCAAGTAAGTTTTGAAGGGGCATTCAACCCCTTAATGTTTCAAGATATTATTTAAATTATATTTTAATGGGTGTTTCTTCCTCCCAAAGTTAAGGATCACCTGAGTGTCATTCACCACCTCAATATCCATTTCCTTTTGTTTGAATTTTTCCTTTGGTGGTTTTCCCCTATGAGAATCTAATACAACATCTACTTTCTCTTTATTTTGGCTTCTAGTAATACTATTTGGATTACTACTCTCTCCTCATGATTTTTCTATAATTTCCATTTTTTTCTTAAGATATCGAGGGGTTATACTCAAATTTGCTTTGTTTCCTTCCATTCAAAATAGTTTCTCAAAGGAGGGTTTGGTATTTACAATGCTATGTTCACAAAAACCATCCTCTCAGGTTGTTTTATTTTTTAAATATTTTAGATAACTAAAATAATTTGTTCCAACAATCACATTATCCTTCATAGAAGGTTCACAAACTAGGAGTTTTACCTCAAGATTTTCTCCTTCAAACTTGCCTTCTTTGAGAGCAACCCTTCCTTTCATTGGAGCCTCAAATTGAGTCTTTTTTGGAGCATATCCATTGTCTATAAAATTTATTCTTGTCTTTGGTTGTATCTCCTTCTCAAAAGGACAAGGATTTAGGTTTTTTTTATATTACCACATATTTTTTCCCTAGTTTCCTTTCTTTTCCATGGCATAATTGAAGTTGGAGTGTCTGACATTCTTACATAGAGAGCATTTGACAAATTGTTTTTTGTATTCTAAAGTTTGTGTTCATATCCCATGCTTAGATTCAATATCAATCAACTTTGGAAACTACTTTTCCATATTTACATTCACACACATTTTGAATAACATCAACATAGACTGAGCTAGGATTACCAGATCTATCGTAATCAAATACTCGATTTCTTATGTAATACCAGTAAGAATATTTTCATACCATAATTGGAGGGGAAGGCCTAAGAGCCTAAACCTATACTGATGCTTCAATATTACTCTAAGTGTTTGGATCAAAATTCAATACCCATTTTGTCAAGAAGAGCCCTTGATGACCATAAAACCAAGGCCTCCCTTGAAGAATCCTATCTTGATCCTCCTCATAGTTTAGCTTCATAAGAAAGAAGCTCTTAGACATGGCCATAATATCCATGAATAATAGTAGCTTCCATTTTAACCTTACCCACTTTCTAATAGTATCCAACTCAGTCCAGACACCCAAATATTTTCCAACCAATGTAATCTCCCCTTGTGCAAAAACCATATCTACTAAAGAGTCTGGTATGAAGAGTCTTATTGCAAGTGATTGTAAGTTAAAACAAAAATTATTCACCTTCTGATTTATCCTTATAATATTTACCCAAGAATGAACCCCAAGGTCAAAGGTCTTGTGTCTTCCATCCTTGTTTTCCATATATAACTATTCTCTTGACCCATGAACAATATCCGATGCACTAGGGTTTTATTGAGACTAAAAACCAACACCACACCCAACTGAGTTTCTTGAAATTTATTTTTGTTTAAATTTTTTTATGTTCTTACTAAGGCTTCTACATGCAATGGCAATGGCACTATCCACAAACTCTAGCATATCTCCTAGTGGCACTATGTGTAAACTCTAATAGATCTCTTGATGGCACTATGTACAAACCCCAGTAGATTATTCGACCACATTGTGTGTAAACCCTTGTAGATATCCTGATGGTACTATGCATAAACCCTAGTATATATCCTAGTGGTACTAAGCATAAAATCTTATAGATATCTTAATGACACTATGCATAAATCCTAGTAGATCTCCTAATGATACTTTACACAAATCCTAGCAGATCAATTAATGGCACTATACACAAACCCTTGTAGATCTCTCAACGACACTATGCATAAAACCTAGAAGATATCTCGATGTTAGTATATGAAAACCTTAGAAAATATCTCAATGGAACTAAGCACAAACCCTTATATATTTCTTGGAAATAATGAACGTAAACCCTAGTAGATCTCCCAACAAAACTATGCAAAAAAACTAGCTAATCATCCGATGACACTATATAAAAACCCTAACAGATTTCCTAAAGGCACTATTTGCAAATCGTAGAAAATATTCCATTGACACTAAGTGCAAACCCTCATAGATCTCTCGATGACACTATTAGAAAAAAACCTTTAATCAACCATGATGATGTAACTTTTAAGAGTGTCCATTAATATAATATGTACATTGTTATTTTATTGTAATTTTTAAATAGGTTAAAAAAGAAATTAAAAAAATATCAATCTTGATATATTCTTAGTCATAATATTTTCAATCTATCTATGCATATTTTAAAAATTAATAAAATAATATTCTTAACTTATATTAGAAAAACACTAGCAATTATAATCGACATAGTTAGGACAAAGTTTTTCTTAAAAATGACTCATATTTTAGGGTAAACATTCTAAGGAGATTTCACTTGGCTTTTCTCAACCATATTTGTGGGAATAAAAGTATTAACATCCCTGAATATCTCTTTAGGTAGATGGAATTTTTTTTTAATAATTTTCAAAAGGGATCCTCATCCTTCCTTGTCCACCAAGGTTTGCATATGATCATCTATAAATATGTTCTTCAAAAGCAAGCCAAAATGGCCATGATGAATAAAGTCCTAAACAACCTCATGAATGAATCTTAGAAGAACTCTCCTCTACCTATGCTTGAGTTAGTGGAGAATCCTAACCTTGAGGTGGTCATTGAGGATGACCAAGGGCCTTCCCTCCAAAAGGCCAATTGTATTCTATATTTTGACACCAAGAATGAAGTGGTTACTCCCAAGACCAAATTAGAGGTCCATAGGTGGTCCTTTCACATTAAATCTAAATATGGGAAGAGGAAGATATTTCCAATTCACATTGATCTTGATCATCTCTCAAAGGAAGCAACAAACTCTTACCCTTTAGCTCAAAAGACCAAGCATGGTAGCACTTATTCACAGACCCCTTTCTAGAAGGTGATCCCTCAAATTTGCTCTTCCATACATCTAAAATGCTTTGTCCATGATTCTTGTGTTTCCTTCATTAGCCAGAAGGACTATTTTTAGGGGATTGACAATTTGTTGGGAGCCTTTACCAGAGCGATGAATATGAACACCACCCTTTTTCAACAGGCCACCACTCTTCTTAATGAATTTAGGAAGAGGTATGGAGATGATGTCTTAGAGGAGCTATTGGGTTCCTCTGCTCGTATGAATTTTTATTAACTCAGGTGCCTTTACCTCTTCTGGTTTGGATATCTTATGTTTAGTCTTCTATTTTTTGTCTTTATTTTGTGTTAGGTCTAGGGACCTATTTTTTTATCTTTGGGATGTCCCCTATTTTAGTCCATTTTTTACTCTTCTCCCCATCATTCCTGGGAGATAACCTTGTAAGTTCCTATTTGGAGGCCTTCTCTCTTTGTAAAGGTTCAGGGACCCTTTCAAAATTACTTCCATCATTATATATATATATATATATATATATATTTCAATAGAATTATCCAATTAAAACTATTATTTTAGAGTTTAAAAAAATTTGAAATGAGTGATCATATAAAATAATCCAAGTAGTATGCAAGAATATATGACCATGTGAAGAAAACCATCAAGAACAAGGGCAGTGTTAGGAAAAATATTAAAAAAAAAACATTTCATATTTTGGGAGATATATATTTACAAAAGGTTATCTAATTTAGATGATTATTAGACCAATTTGTGTAGAATTTGAAGAGCTTTGATATAAGTTGTCATATGAAGGAATCATAGTAGTATTGAGGGAGATATAACCTTCTCACGTTAGTCAGCTAGAACAAGGGTATTGATGATTTTTCAAGTCGTGTAAAATGAAATTAAAGATATATGTTAGCCAAGGTTTAGATTATGGGAGGAGCAATGGAGGGATAGGACATTAAAAAGATAGAATATTTTATGTGGATGTAGAAATTTTTAGCTAAATTTCATTTATAACTTAATTATATTAGAACTTCTACATGCAAATTATTATAGGTTTATTTTCAAATAATATAATTACTATAGGATATATTGATAAATTTTAGTAGATATCAAGTTATAGTTTCCTTCCCATGGATCAATTTATAACTAAACCCTTAGAATCATACCTAATAGTATAGGTTAGGGAGGACCTCAGATAAATGATCCTTGTTTCTCAAAGATAAGGAAATCATTGATAAAATTAGTGGGTCCTAGCTAGGAGCTTCATATTTGAGAAAAAGGACTGATAGGAGATGGAAGTCTCCAAGAGTGAGTCTATCCTTTATTCCTAAAGGTTTCTTCCTAGCCATTTTCTATTCTAGGGAGGAAAGAGATAAAATCCTAAAGAGAGGTCCTTGGTTTATGGGAAGACCAAGACTCTTTCTTACCTATTGGTATGAAGGTTTTGCACCTAAAATTATAAATCTATCCATAGTTCTAGTCTAGGTCAAGATGTATGTGTTTTCCATTGCATTATGGGAAATGGTTACCTTCAAGTAAATAAGAAACATTGTGAAATAATTCCATGAGATTTTAGCAACTATAAAAGATAAAGTATTGGCTATTTACGCTCACATTTTGGTCATGATTGACATCCATTTACCTTTACCAGAGTTAATTATTCTTAAGTATGGGGGTAAGTTGCAAACCCAAACAATGGATTATGAAAACATATCTTTTAGATGTAGAATATGTCATTGTGAGGCATATTGAGAGAGCATGCTCTAAGAAGAGTCCATTAGAAAAATATGTAGAAAACTGTAAGATAAACTTATAAATGGATATAGATGAGGATAATTTTCAACTTCCAAAAAATAGGTCCAAATAGATGAAAATAAATAAATAATGGAGACTGGTAAATAAGGATATTAGAATAAATACAAATTCTTTTGAGGCTTTAGCCTATGAAGAAAAAGTAAATTAGAGTTTAAAGGACATGGTACAATAGGATTAAAATATCAACAAGGGACCATATACATAGTATGATTCTAATTTAGGGATGAACATTCTTTTTGATTATAATGAACTAACCTAATCATATTTTAAAGACTCTCTTTAAGTACCATGCATTATTTAGTATAAGGAAATTGATAGAGAAAATGTAGTGGTAGATGTTGATACCTCTACCATTAACAAGAAAATAAAATAAATGAGAGTCTTTAGGAGTGAGCCTATCCTTTATTTCCAAAGGTTTATTCCTAGCCATTTTATATTCCAAAGAGGAAAGAGATAAAATCCTAAAAGGGGTTCCTTGGTTTATGGGAAGAGCAAGAATCTTCCTTAACTATTGGTATGAAGGCTTTGCACCTAAAAACATAAATCTATCCCTAGTTATAGTATGGATTAGAATGTAGGGGTTATCCATTAAATTTTGAAAAATGACACCTTCAAGGCAATAGAAAACAATGTGGAATAATTCTTTTAGTTTTTTGAAACTATAAAAGATAGAGTCTTGGCTACTTATGCTTAGATGTTGGTCATGATTGATTTTAGTAAACCTTTACCAATGTCAATTATTCTTAAGTATGGGAGTAAATTGTAGATCCATACCATGGATTATGAAAAACATATATTTTAGATGTAGAAGATTTCATGAGATGAGGTATATTGAGATGTCATGCCCTAAGAATATTCCAACAAAAAAATATGTAGAAAATTGCAAGAGAATCTTACAAATGAATATGGATGAAGATAGTTTTCAACTTCCAAAAATTAGGTCTAGATAGATGAAATTAAGAGACTAGTAAATAATAATATTGAAGAAATACAAATTATTTTTAGGCTTTAGCCTATGAAGAAAAATAATATTAGATATTGTTGGACATTGTATAATAGGATTAGAATATTAGTAAGGAACCATCTACTCAGTATGATCCTGAGTTAGATATAAACATTATTGCTAAACCTAAGGAATGTGTCTCATCATATTTTGAAGAATATTTCAAAGCACCATGAACAATTTAGGAGGAGGAAAGTGACAAAGAAAATGTAGTGCTAGATGTTAATACCTCTACCATTAATAGTAAAATACAAGAAAATGAGTAGGATAAGTCAAAATATTCCTTAGGGGAGCCAAGAGGCGATAAATCCAATGAAAATAAATATTGTGAAATAATATTGGGGAATAGCATAATAATATCTACTCTTGATACTAACAAGATAAAAGGAGAAAAAACCTAAAATTATCATGTGAGATCCAAGGAAGCAAGAGCAAACATAGAGAAATAAACACAATCTAAGTTGGTTGAAGTTCTCTTTACCAAACAACAAATGATATTGGTAAATTATAGAAGGGGCCAACTACCCCTAATGAGACATGACTACCATCTCATGGAATATAAGGAGTGCTAATATACACTTAAAGTAGAGGTGTATTAGGGACCTCTTCTTAAGTAATAATCCTGATATTATTTGTATCCAGGAAACTAAAATGACAAAGGAAGAATTTTTTGAATTATGAAAGTAGTATAGGAAAGATTTTAATGGTATGCTATAGATTCATAAGGAGAATTAAAGATAATTCTAACATGATGTAATATTGTTAGAACCTCTAGTGAAACCATTCATAAAACCAATCATTACATAGCCTACATTGTAGATATTTGTTTCATTCTTAGTAATGTCTATGGCGCTACAACTCATTTAAAAATATCAAAATTATGGAGTGATATTGAAGCCTTTATGAGAAGTAAAGACCAAGAAAATTGATTCATTATCATAGAATATTGTAATGCTATAACCAAGCTAGATGAAAAATTTGAAATAATTAGGAAAATAACCCAAAGGATGAGAGATTTCTCAACTTTAATTGAAAAAAATAATCTATGGGAGGTTTAGTTTGAAGAGGATAACTAAACGTGGACCAACAAAAATATAGGCTAGAACCTAATAGCAAAAAATATAGACAAATTCATACCATCAAACCATTATCTAGATGAAGGGGATTGTGCTAAAATTAATACCTTGACAAGGATTTGTTCAAATCACTAGACAATAAGACTTAAAATGGTGTATGTGAATTAAAAAATATCATATTTTAAATATGAGCGTATGTAGGAAGACCATTCTCAATTTATTGATATTATAGCATAGACGTGTAATTATTTAGGAAACTATGGGTTATATACACTTCCAAAAAAAATTAAATCAATGACATCTAGATTGTAAGAATGAAACAAAAACACTTTAGAAACATTTTTTTAGAAGAAATAAGAACAAAAATAAAAAAATTCAAAATTAAAAAAAGGTGAACACAATAATCTAGGCTTTGAGGAAAATAAGTTAGTGAATATCATAATATTTTTAATAAGGAAGATAAATTTTAGAAACTACAATCAAGACAAACTTGGTTAAAAGGAGATAAAAACATAATTTTTTCATAAAATGACAATAGTACAAAAATCAACATCCAAAATTAGTAGAAATAAATAAGTAGAAGGGTTTTGGATTGAAGACCAAAGTAGAATAAAAAAGGATGCAAGGAAGTTTTACCAGAATATTCTAGGATCAAAGGAGATAAAAGTTCTTAATGATAAACTATTACACAAAGTATCTCCAGTTATAAAAGATGAAGACAATAGAAAATTTATGGAGCTTATTACTCTAGAATAAATTCATTCAACTATTTTATTTTTCGATAAGGATAAATCCCCAAGTCTAAATGGGCTCTCTATATGATTATATTAGCATAAATGAAGAATAGTGAAGGATTATTTCTTTGTGGTAGTGGAAGAATCTAAGGTTAAAATAGTACATATAAAATAAATGCAACATATCATACCTCAATTCCAAAAAGGGATGCAAAATTGTTTGAATCATTTAGTCCCATAAGCCTATGTAATATGGCATATAAGATAATCATCAAAGTGATGGTAAATTGGTTAAGACCATTATTAAAAAAATATTTTAGAAGAGGAAGGAGGTTTTATATAAAGGATATAGATTCTGTATGAGATCATAGTAGCTCATGAGGTAAGGTTGTAAGCCATGCTGAAAAATCCAAAGCGATGAACTACAACGACTGGAGCCAAAAATCATACACAGGACACATGTGCGTAGTGGGTTGCACAAAGGAAAACCTTACGCATTATAGGCAGAGAAACAAAAAATAAAGTTGGAAGTTGTGGAGGCAGTGAGCAACAATGACAAAAAATGCTGCTCAGACCTAGTTGATGATAGTAGCAGGCATGGTAAATAACTAGAAAGGGGTCAAAACCTAAAAAGGAAAAAAGAAAAACCTAGAAAATAGGATTTTCAATTATTTTAAACCCATAAATGCGTGTTTGAGTTAAAAAATAGAACGGGCAGAAAAAGGAGCAGATGGACTAAGGTTTGGAGTGACAAAATATGGACAATGAGCATCTAGCATAGGAATCAGAGTAGACAGGGCCAAACTAGGGCCTTGGAAGGCATGTCAATGGATGGGGCCTTGGATGAAGAGTTGGAAAATGTCTTTCTGGTAAGAAAAATACAAGAACCTCTCGATAAAGCAATCCATGAGAAGGGGTAGGATGAATCAGAGGCAGACAACGGTCAGGAGAATCAGGCCCCAAAAGTGGGATATAAATGCTCTTGGGCCTAGGTGGTACATGGTTCTAAACCTGCTACTACTCTTCCTCCATTGGTAAGCCACTTAAACTTGAGATTTAAATATGGCATTCTCAACATTCCCTCAAATATAATTTTGAACATGAAGGTGAAAGGGGAACACAATTTGGTGGGCAAGTTTTTTGGGGCAAGGCTAGATATAGACACTATTCGAAGGTGGGCCTTTGCTATATGGAAACCAGTGGGCTACATGGAGATTGTGTCACTTCCAAATGGGTCCTTCATGATCAAAATTACTGAGGTAAGTGACATGCATAAAATTCTAGGTGGAGGACCATGGTCGATGGGGAAGCGTAGCCTGTTTCTTAGAAAATGGGATGTGGATTTTAATCCTCATACCCAAAGTCTCAACACAACTACTATTTGGGTAATATTACCCCACCTTCCATTTAAATATTAGCATGGTGATGTTTTAATGGCTATTGCAAATAGTATTGGTACCTTTGTTACCATTGATAGGGTAACCAGGCCGAAGTCGTGTATGGTGTTTGCCCTAATTTATGTTAATGTTGATATGGATAGCAAGCTTCCAAAAACAATAGACCTAACATCCCCAATGGGTACCTGGACTTAGAGGTTGGAGTATGAAAATATTCTACCCATTTGTGATCTTTGTAAATGGAGAGGTCATATATCAAGCTTCTTCCCGAAGAAGAAGAAAGCTCCCAATAAAAAATTTTGGTAGAGGAAGGAGAGTAAATATGTAAGTAGGATAAAGGTATAGATATCATGATGGATAATCAAAAGGAAGTAAGCACCTCACACTAGTTGGTTGTGGTGGCTAAGGAGGAACACATGGAAGATCCCTCTTATGGAGTTGTGGTAGTCCATCCTCCCTAGAGCTATGGAACCCCTCAACTTTGCAAACCCTAACTCTTTTGATTTCTTGAGAGGAGCTAAAGAGGATGAAATAGGAGATCCAATCAAAGTTGTGGAATTTATGGAGGATACACAATAGGTGAATCATGAGGGGGTACAACAAGAGAGTGTAAAACCTCTAGAAGTAGATATAGAGGTTAACCCTATTGACATGATTCTTACAAATTAAAACAGGAAATAAGAAGCTAGAAAATCATTAAGGGAAGATAAGAAGATCCTAGAAAAGATAGAGGTGAAGCCTGTAGCTCCAATATGAGAGGATTATGGTTCAAATGAGGTTTCGATGATGCCGTAAATGGTGACTAGGAATAAAGCAAAGAGAAATACCTTGGATGTTGGTAAGGAAAACACTGTAGGTGGAACCCCTTTAAGAGAGGTAAGGAAGAGGGAAACAGTGACAAAGATAGCTAGAGGAACACAAATCGTCATCAATCTAGGTGGGAGAGGGAAGAAATCAACTAAATCTAAAAAATGAAGGTTTTGTCATGGAATGTACGAGGTCTCAACGAGACTAGAAGACATAGATCAGTACAAATGTTGAGAAGAGATAATCACCTAGACATTTTTCTATTACAAGAGACAAAGGTGGTAGAAGCAAACTTAGTAATGGTTAAAGAAAATATTTGGAGAGGAGCAAAATTTGTTGCTCAAACCTCAATGAGCTCCTCAGGAGGAATGATGTGTATTTGGGACCCAAATAAATAGGAAGGACAAAAAATTATCTCAAATAACAAATTTTATGCTATCCACTTCTTTTTGAAGGAGGATAATTCCCACTGGATCATTACAAATGTCTATGCACCCACTCTTGGGGTTGGAAGACAACGGTTATGGAGGGAATTTAGTGAAATTAGGCATGTCTTTTTAGGAATCCCATGTATCATTGCATGGGACATTAATACCCCTTTGTATTCATCTGATAAGAAGGGAGGCATTGAAGGATATTCAGAGAGTATGACCGAGTTTGGTTATTTTATAAATTCAAATGCTTTGATGGACTTGGAGCTTAGACAAGCAAAATTTACCTGGACTAATAGGCAACTGGGGAGTCAATTGATTCAAAATTGATATGGTGTTGATTTCTTAGGAGATCTTAGTGTTGTTTGGGGATACTACTCTCATAGACCTCCCAAAAATTAGCTTAGGTCATAACCCTTTGATTTGAGAAATAACAAACAAGATAAGGCTCTTTGCTATCCCTTTTTGATATGAAAAATGTGGATCCTTCATTTTGATTTAGAGAGAAGGATTCAATATTGGTGGCAATAAGATATTTTTGAGGATAGATTGACTCAAGTAGCAAAGAAATTGATATTTATAAATATAAACTAAAAACTATGGAATAAAGAGATGTTTGGAGACATTATAGTTAAAAAGTCAACTTTACAACACCAACTCATGGAGTTAGAAAACTCTTTGCATTTGGGGGAGTATTTAGAGGAAGTCCAAACTAGAGAAAATGATCTTCTTTATGATTGGAAAAATACTCTAGTATGTGAGGAGGTTTGATAGAAATCAAGATCTTTGTGGTTAAAGGAATGGGACATGAATACGAGGTTTTTCCATGTTTCATCTCTCAAGCACAAAAGTTTTAATAAAATCTAGGAGATCAAGATTGTTGATGGTTATTCTACAAGGGATCATTTCAAAATTAGAGGGAAAGCTATTTGATTTTTCCAAGATATATTAGGATTGGATTCAAAGCTAGATGAAGAGATGATGAACCTATTGTTAGGCCATATTTCCTTAAATATTACAAATCAAATAAATTATTATCTCCTCAGTCCCTTTACGGATGAGGAAATAAAAGAGGCAGTCTTATCCATGAAGGGAGACAAATCTCCTAGCCCAAATGGGTTTCTGGTGCTCTTCTATCACAAGTTTTGGCACATCATTGGTAATGAGGTCACCTTAGAATTTAAGGAGTTTCAGACCTCTAAAAGGATCCCTTATGATGTGAACTATACATTCTTAGCCCTCATCCTAAATATTATAGGTGCTAAATATTTTGCAGATTACCGCCCAATTAGCCTGTGTAATAATCTCTACAAAATTGTGTCCAAAGTCCTTGCAAACCAACTGAATATGGATCTCCCTTTTGTCATTGAAAACCACCAAAGGGATTTTTATAGGGTTGATAGATTCTTGATGGAATCATTTTGATCCATGATATCTTGCACTTTGTCTCTAAACAATAAAAGGAAGGTATATTTCTTAAATTGGATATGAATAAAGCATATGATAGATATTTTTGGGAGTTCTTGATCAAAGTGCTCCAATGTTTTGGTTTTCATGAGGGTTGGATCTCTATGATGAAAAAATGTATGTCCATAGTTATGATCTCCATCTTATTAATGGGTCTATAATGGGTTGTTTCACTATCAACAGGAGGTTGAGATAAGGGGACCCCCTATCCCATTATCTATTTATAATTTTAGTTGAAGCTATGGGTAGAGCCTTCACAATAGCCATAGATAGAGGAGACATACAAGGTATCAGGTTAGCTTCCACTCTGGAACCGATATATTTTCAACAGTTTGTGGATGATACTCTAATTTCAACAAGATCATATTTTCCAAAAGTAAGACATTAAGTTGATTTTGCATTTCTATGAGATTGCAGTAGGCCAAAAGGTAAATTTTAATAAAAGTAGGCTTTTTTCCTGAATATCTCAAGAGCTCTTCAACTTTAAATAGCAAGAGTATTCAACTTTGGCATAGGTGATTTGCAAACAACATATCTAGGGATACCTTTCTTTCATGGGAGTATGAAGGAAGCCTTGTGGGATCCGATTATTGAACGTGTTACAAAGAAATTGTCTTCCTAGAAAGGATATCTTCTTAGTTAGGAAGGAAAGGCCCAACTTGTGAAATCCTACCTTCAAAGTATACATATTTACTTCATGTCAATTTTTAAAATGCCAGTATCGGTCTGCAAAAATATTGAATAGATCCAAAGGATTTTTTTGTGGTCTAGTGCTAAGGAAAATAAGAAGATATCTTTACTTTCTTGGAATAAATTTTGTACCTCTAAAAAATATGGGGGATTGGGACTGAGAAATCTTCCCAAAATGAACAAATCTCTAATGGGAAATTTGGGTTGGAATTTGGTGAAGGAAGAAGACACTCCTTGGGTCAAAATTGTAAAAATTAAGTATTTACATAATTCCTCCTTCCTAGAAAACCTCAACCCCTCTAAGGGATCTAGTTTTTGGAATAACCTTCAATAGGTAAGACCTCTGATCCAGTAGGGTTGTAGATGGTAGATTGGAGATGGTGCTAATGTGAGATTTTGGTAGGATACTTAGCTCTTTAACCCTCCCTTTTGTGAGATCCCAAGGTTTGTAAACTTAAGAATAATCTTGACTCCTATTTATGGACTATTGGTTCAAGATTATATGGTGGAAGAAAATAGCATCAAGAGGTGGAAGCGGATTTATGCTAAGAAAATCAATGAGGACTTGCATCCACATATAGAAAGTATTAATAGATGTCTTAATGCCTACATCCTCAATCATTGGTGATTGAATGATATTTTTATTTGGATGAAAATTAAGAGTTGATATTATTATGTGAAGACTAGTTATAATTTGGTTGAAGGTGTAGGGGTAGTGTGGCCCCATGTAAAGGTTTGGGACAAAGATATTATCCCTAATATTACTATTTTTCAATGGCTGGTTATGCATAATAAAATTATGACCCAAGATAATTTGAAAAAATATGGTTTCTTCTTAACAAATAGATGAGTTTTGAGTGAAAAAGAGGAGGAAAACATTGATCATCTACTTCTTAAGTGCCCCTTTACCGATAAGCTCTATCGTGAATTCCAAATTCAGTGGGTTTTCCTTAGAACTATCTTAGACTTGAACTTACAATGGGAGCCTCCTTTTAAAGGTAGAAGAATCAGGAAGTTGTGTCTTCTAAGCCTTCCACATATTTTATGGAGATTTTGGAATGAAAGAAACCATAGAATTTTTGAGGACTTGAAGATGGACTAGGAAATGGTTTGGAACTGAGCAAGAAGTATCTTGATAGAGAATTTTAACACTATTCACTTCAAGGAGGGATGAAAATCAGAGTAAGAAAGGTGAATATTGGAATGCTAGGGAGTTAGAGAGAAATTACCAATACCTTGAGTTCATCCTAAAACTCATGCAAAATGGATACCACCATCGGTTGGATGGTTTAAATTAAAATTTTATGGGGCCTCAAAAGGTAATACCTAGTTAGCATAAGCTGGAGGGGTGATCTGGAATCATCTGGGTAAGGTAATCAAAGCCTTTGTTGAACCATTGGGTGAAAATATGAGTCATTTTACTAAAGTGATAGCAGCTTATATAGGAATTTATTTGGCTATCAATTGCAATCTAGATAAGATCATAGTTGAAGGAGGCTCAAAATATTGTGACCATTTTAAAGGAAGGACAACCAACCGCCTAGACCATTGACTTAATGATGGTGGAAGCTTGAGTGCTTTTGGATAGACTCGAGAATATGTCTATCAATCATATTTATAGAGAAGCCAATAGGGTAGCAGATGGTATTTATAATGAAGGAGTTATGGTAGATGATATAAAGGAATGGGGGAATGATATCCCAATGCACATAAATAATTTAGTTGACAATGATAATGCCACAAGAATTGATAATGGGGATCAGTAGGAAGAGGCTACCATGAAAGCATAGAGTATATAATATTTAAATATGGAAGGTGTATGATGGTTTTCTAGTTTTGGATGTGGTTAGTGAAGTGTGTTTGTTGTTACATGGTTGGTATAGGCTTTATGGTAGTGGGAAATCCTTGGTGAAATGGACAGTGATTGGCCATATTTGCTGATGTAAAAGGTTAGCATTCCTTTCAAAAATGCACTTTTACAACTTAACAAAAAAATATCAGAGTAGCTCATGAAGTAATATATTAAATAAATTCTATAAAAGAGGGTAATTATATAAAAAAATTATTTAAATAAAGCCTATGATAGATGGCATTTTATTTTTGTAGTATAAGAAAATTTTGGATTTGGAAAAAAATGGGTCAGATGGATTAAAGCTTGTGTGTTTATAGTATCATATTGAGTGTTGGTCAATGGGCTAGTAACATACTCATTTAAAGCCAAGATGGGTCTTAAACATAGAGATCCTCTATCATAATATATGTTCATTATTATGGTAAAGGTATTAGGAAGGAACTTGGAGAAGGCATACAAAGATATATTGATAAGCAAAATCAAGGCTAGTGATAACATTGACATCACCCATCAACAATTTGTAGATGATAGAAATATTTTTTGGGAGGGTAGGAAAAATTGAAGCCATAGCTTTAAATAATTTATTAGACGAATATGAAAGAGCATCAAGTTAAAAATTTAATAGGAAAAATTCTAAAATTTACTTCTTAAATATTCTAGTTAGAATCAAAGTAGGGATATATAGGTTACTTCAATTGGAGAAGGCAAATTTGACAACAAAATATCTAGGGATGCCCTTATTTGAGCGGAGAATGAGAATATAATTGTGGAATCTAGTTATAAGTAAATTTTAGAATAAACTACTAGCATGGAAATGTAGATGGTAATCATTAGCAAGAAGAGTGTAGCTAATTAAATTAGTCTTACAATCCATTTCAACATATTATATGTCCTTGTATATTATGCCAAATTTGATAGGAAAATATTTATTGTATATTATATGATCATTTTTATGGAAAGGATTACATGATAAATGGAAAATTTCTTTGGTGAAATGAAGTAAGGTGTGTGATGATAAAACTAAGGGAGGTCTTAGCTTACTAGTTCTTATGAATGCAAACTTAGCTCTAAGGGGAAGGGTAATTTGAAGACTATACAAAGATAGTCAAATACAATGAGGAAGAATTATTCTAAGTACATTGGCCCTAATGATCTAAGCTTAATATTTATTGTATTCTCACTACCAAATGGTTCTGCACTATGGAATAGTTTAAAAAATCAATTTATCTAGTAATTAAAGGTCTAAGATGGGTGGTAGGAACTGGATTAAAAATTTATATTTGGATGTATACTTGCTATGATAAAAAACCACTCAATCTAGATCCAATTTTGAAACCATAGATAATATTACTTTAAAATAAATATGGTGATAGAGTTTCAAACATTTTGTACAAGGATCTAGAAGGAAGATAAAAATAGAAAGAATTGTTTTTATAAGTATACCAGAAAATGTTGTTGGGAGGCAATGGAGCATAAAGATAACAACAATGATTATTCAAAGGGGATCCAAGGATAAGTTGATTTGGCAGTTGAATAGCTCAAAAGAATACACAACAAGAAGCAAATATAATGTAAAGCACCAATAAAATAGAAATACCACAAAAATATGGATAGATATTTAGGATAGCCCAAGCATTCCAAAAATTATTTAAATGGCTAGTAGGTCATATACAATTTTTTATCCTAGGTAACCTAATAAAAATAGATCATCATGGTCCCTTACAATGTGTTCTATGTAAAAATTAGGAGGAGAGTATAGACCATCTCTTAAGACAATGTTCAATAGTCTTGAAACTATGGAAAAGTATTCTTGATATATTTGGTAAATGTGTGGTGATGAATAAAAACATTGAAGAATGGTTAAAGCAATAGTATAGCAGAGTCAACATTATAGACAAACTAGGATACACCAAAAAATAAAATACTTTGTATTGGATGTCTAGAAAAGAATATAATATTATTTAATGGAAAGGAAAGCAATTTAGAGGTAATGAAAAGGAAAATTTGTTTAGCCATAGAGGAATCTAAACTTGTTGGTGGTATTACATATTTGATACCTAGAGTACTATTATAAATATTTAGAATAAGACTGTGTCAATAGTATGTGTCAAGTTATGAAGTGTGCTTATGTGTCATGTAATCAAGTGTGAGTTATGAGTGAAAAGTGTCATGTGTGCAAGTGTGAGTTATGAGTGCAAGGTGTCATGTGTGTAAGTAAATATTCATGAGTGAGAGGTGTCATGTATGTAAGTAAGAGTTATGAGTGTGATGTATCAAGATTAGAAGTAGGAAGTTATGTGATCATGCGATAATTTGTTGTTATGTAAGAAAATACATATGAAAGTTGCATCTCTTTTAAGTTTGAGAAGAGAAAAATTTAGGTGTATTGAACAATCTCATGTAAGGTTATATATTTATGATAAAACTCTATGATATGAAATGAGAATGTATCAATGATTTATTATCAATAAAACTTTTATTTTGTGCAATATTAATTTTATTGAATGAGATTATATGCAAGTGATTATATGATCCTAGGAAATATAGATGTGATATTTCAAAACATTTGCTAACAATGGTATCATAGCCACTTTAATAAGCTTTATGTAGGATGGATAAAGATGAAGATATTATGGAAGGATATTGAATAATGAGTTGAGAATAACTCACACCGAAGTCTCATGTGAATTTAGATAAGTGAGAAGAAGAATATTGGAACATGAGAATATAATAGCTAGCACCAAAGTTTGGTGTGAATTTGGAGATAACATGAGAGAACAAGAGATATTAGAGTTGAGAGTGTCATCTTAGAAATAATGGGTTGGAGAATATTTTAAGGAGAAATTGAGAAGACAACATCAGAGAATGAGAGCTACTAGAGTTGAGGGTGTGAGCATCTGATTAGAGAATGTTTAGATCTGAAATTATTTATGGAGATACATCTAAAATAAAGGAGTAAATTAAATCCAAGACCAAAGTAGAAAATATAATCATGGAATAGAGATTTTGAAGGGATGTTATAAGGAGAATTGAAGTGTTTATTCAATTATAAATATCTTGGAGGAATTTTGGATGGAGTAGAGGAATGTGCAGAAGATTGGAATGAATATTGATGCCAGAAGAATGTTAGAAGCTTAGAACCTAAGCATGGTTGGAAGAAATTCAATAAAATTGAACCTCAACATAGGAAGAGTGAAGTTAGAGGGACATCAAGCATTTGGACCTAAGAGAGAATAGACTAATTGAGAAGAATTAGAAGGAAAAGAGTAGAAAGGCATAAGAATTAGATAAAAAGTTAACAAATCATACGTCACTAAAGTTGCAAAATAAAAGGTGGTGTAGACATAATACTTGAGACGTTGCTATAGAATAAAGAATTAGAAGGTGAGCATTTTGTGTAATGTATTTTAGATTCTCTAAAATAATTAATGCAAAATATGAATTGAGGAGTAGACGTAGTGCCATATTGAGGTAATATTTTGACTTTAAGATTATTAAGGATAAAGGATGCATTTGAGTTTTTTGGGCACATTATTTATTTAAAGGAGATATTTTTGATATTTATGAAGTTATAAGATTTTTTATTTTAAGGAACAAATTTTTGGGAGATATAACATATTTAAAAAGAATTTGAAGGAATGCATTAAAAAGGAGTTATAAGGTAATGGAATTGATTGTTTTGAAAGTGGAATTAAATAAAGGATTGGAGGAGGAAAATTAAATTGAGAACCAAGGAGATATAAGAGGATTTAGAAATATTGAATTTGAAACTAAATGAAATTGATTATTTTTAAGAAGGAAGAATTCAAAATTAAAATTAGGGAGTCATAAGAAGTGAAAAATAGGTTGAATTAAAAAACTGAAATTGATTGATGAATAATTTGACATTGTAAATATAAAAAGAAGAATTTGAAGACATTGGATATTTTAATTAATTAAGGAA
>JAQPPZ010013272.1:0-58457 GCA_028583015.1 Wollemia nobilis
AGAGTTCCTATCATAGAACGTTAAAGGATTTTTGCTTTAAGTACTAATTTTCTTTATAATTAACTTAATCTAGTTTTCGAGAGAGCTAAGGCATTAGTTATTATATATATATATATATATATATATATATATATATATATATATATATATATATATATATATATTTGTTGTTGTTTAGCAACCGCTCTCTATAAAAATGAAAACACTTTCATTATCCTTAACCTACGTCTTCACAAGGAAAGACAACATTGTAGCTTATCAAGCATTTTCATAAAAAATAAAATTCCTCTATTACTCAACAAGGACAATTTCCAACATATATTTAGAAGGGCTTGATTATATTTAAGTCTTAATTCAGCAGTCCATCCTAATAAGTTATCCATGTTTTCTAAATGCAATACAAGTCTCCCTAGCTTAAAAATTTTAACAATTTGGAATAATACATCCTCCCATGATAATAGAATGACATGACATAATACTTCATAGAAGTAGATTAACAAAAATCATATAAAATAGCTTCCAATATTTCATTCACAGTTTATCTTTCCATTGGAACACTTCAATGCAAAATATATCATTTCAATACATTAAACAACACAACATATTGCAAAAGTAATTCCCATTAATTCTATTAAATTTTGTTTTTCAACCAATCTCTTCACACAATTTCAGTGGAGGTTTGGTTTGGTTAGTCAAAGGTCTTATGTTTTTGATTTCTAAGAGTACATCATACTACACTAAAACTACAATTACATAATATGAATTGAGAATGATACTAGAGTGTGTCTACAATTAAAATAGGTCAAATTTACACAAGGATATTTATAAAATCCTCTAGTATGATCTTCATGTTTTAGTTAAGTATCTTAGTTTAGAATGGGTCTCTCTTTCATAAACAGTTCTGGAATGGGTCTTGAGTTAACTGGCTCACTAGTCCTTTAAAATTGATTTTGAAGCTCATTCTTTGAATCACTTCTCCGAATCCCAAGCTTTTCTTCTATTTTGATTGGAATCGAATACAAATATTATCATTTTGGATGATTATTTATATGGTTTCTACATGCAGATTTTGTACATACTCAACATGCATTACCATTCATGAAAGCATACATAGCATAACATAAAAGCACACTTCTTTACTCGCTCTATTATAGCTATGTTGCCCTTAACAGAAATATTTTTGGAAAATTCTTGAGCTATTGCACACCCAAAATGTATGTAATCAAGGTAAACTTTGTAGGCTTCGTGACATACAACCGATATAGGACCTAGTTTAGGCATTCCTAAAATTATCATTCTTCCATTTTCGTGTTTAGTACCCGAGTGCTTGGCTGCCAGTATGGGATCAAATACAACTCGTATTTTTATGATATGCATATTATTAAGAATACAAAATTTATTTTTCTAAAACATCATTTGTTGTTTCTTTACTTAATTAAACATGCAATCCCAACTTCAAACATTTGCTTCCCAGACAAGCTTGCCTTTGTGTTTAAAGTTTCTATTTGCAAGGCAGTATCGTTCTCTACTAGAAACCAACAAGGCTTTTCAGAAAAACCTCAACATAACAATACAAATAAAGTATGCAATCCCATAAATAAATTCTTTCCTGAATATGGTATTCATTTCCTACCATTCTCTTTCCAAAAACTTACAGGACCTTCCCACTATGGCTAGATTATACTTTTCTTTTCTAAAATAAAAGAATAATTGTACCATTTTCACACAACATAAAACAATTTCAAAGGTACTAAACAAATTCAACCATCCAGTTCACTTTCACATAATTAAAATCCAACTAAGCAAACATATAAATATATATTTATTCTTTTCCATTCAATGAATAAGATCAATTTCAGAAAACAATTCATATATTAATCTTTCAGTGTTTCATGTCAAATGAAATCAAACCAACCTGTGAGTTTTGCTGCACAAACACAAACCCGCTCGCTAATGGTGTATTTCACCTTGTGCTACAACCATTTCCAAAAACTTAAAGAGATCAATCACTCTCCTATTTTTTTTTTCAAGATGTCACACACAACTAATTGTATGAAATCGTACTCCCCATTTTCAACTTCCTATCTTCCAGATAAGAACCCTCAATGAACAGAATCTCACAAAAACAATACAGTCTTCCAAAATATGCTCTCTTCATTATCTAATCCATGCAAAGTTATTTACTTTTTTTAACTACCTTTCTCCTTAACATCTACAAGAACATGAAGGAATCAAAACATCATCATTACCATTATTAACTACTCCACACATTACTCCACCATCTCTCCACATGATCCGTTAGTTTGTGGGTGACAAGGAGCTTAAAATTTACATTTCAATGATCTTCCTATCATTATCTCTATCAGCATATGCTAATGTTACTAGAATTCAATATCTCAAAAATATATTTATATTAACAACAACATTTCATCCAAGTCTCTTTTGCTATATTTATGTATGTAAGTTTTCTTTATTTTAATAATCAAGCATATAGACAATCCTCACTTTCAATTACTTGCTAAAGGTAGGCTTCATGAACTTGGCACTTCATTGCCACCCAAATTTTATAATATTTCACCATTCATCAACCATAAACCATATTTCTAAAACAAAACAAACATAAGTACACAACAGATAAATCATTCATGCAATCCTACATGAAGTGCAAAAATAGGGCTTTCATGTACCTTTAATTTGAATCATCATTTCACTTCTCACATGTTTCCCTAAGCAACTTATCCATCCAATGCACATACATGGTCCTCCACATATAAAGGATATCAATAGTACCATGCTCTAAAAGATAAAGGTAAGTTCAATTCATTAATCAATCCATAATCAATACCATATCCAATGGTTGTGTGGGGAGGGTTGTTACATTTTAACAACATAAAGTTATCGCTATCCAGCAACATGGTCCCATATAAAATTTAGCTTTCAAAGATGATAGCAGATTAGATAAGGTTTTTAAAGAAATCAAACAGGTAGATTCTCATAGAGAGCTGTTACAATGTGCAAGTGCTCCATGATTTTTCTACCAAATGTTTGAAAAGAAAAACAAACCATATGTTAAAATCGACATAGAATAAAAACTTCAAACAAAAATATGAATAACAAATAAAAGGAGGACTCAATAAATATATATTTATTTAGATGAAATCTCTAATGTTATGTTACGTACATGCAACTCTCTTTTATAATCACAAAATGGAAGAATTTTCTAATTTTCTCACCCAAACAACCTTCTAGAATTTTCTAGGCTTTACTAGTCTTCTAGAATATTCCAGGTCATACCAAAAAACATAAAGTCTCCAAAGAAATGGGTTTCTATGAACTCTCAAAATTATTCTCCAAAAAAGGTGTTTTCATGAACTTTCTAGAATATTTCATCATTAAACAAAAAATTCATGCAACACCTGCACATTGTAACAAACTCCCACTTGATGCAAGATTTTTCTATAATATTTTATCCTAATCTCACTGCTGCAAAATTGATGCTTTTGAGTTGTGATAACCTTAGTAATTTCATTTGCTACATTCTCTTAGGTTTTTCATTTGATTAGGTTGATCATCTCACTCTCCACCACATCATGCACAAAATAATATTTCATTGAAATGTATTTTATCCTTTCATGAAATGATGAAGAATATGCAAGTGCTATTGCACTTTGGCTATCACATTTTATTCCAATGTATTCTTAGTTCAAATGCAAACCTTTGCACAACCTCATTAACCAAAAAACTTCTTTTGTAATATAATTTATAGTGATTTATTCAGATTTAGCACTTGACAAAGCTACAACAATTTTCTTTTTGCTCCTCCATCTCACTACACCATCATACAAAATGAAAACATATCCTCTTGTTGACTTAGGTTGTCCAAGTCACCTTCCCAATCTACATATACATGTCCCTGCAAATAGAATTCTTCATTCTTCTTGGGTTGATAACACAAAACATTATCTTTAGTACCCTATAAATATCTAAAAAATATTTTTACAATAGTCCAATGTTCCTTTCTAGGATTGAATATATATATGTTGACCATACCAATAGCATGAGCAATATCAGGCCTAGTACATACCATTGCATGCATCAGTGATCCCACAACCTCTACATATGGTATTTTCTTCATTCTCTTCTTTTTTTCAGTTGTAGTTGGATACATTTTTGTAGATAATTTAACTCTAGGTTGCATAGTAGTTTTGGCTAGTTTGCTATCCTACATTCCAAATTATTTCAAAATTTAGTTAATGTAATCCTCTTGAGAAAGCCATAATTGTCTACTCTTGTGACTTTTAATAATATCAATTCCCAAGAAATAACATGTAAATATCAGGTCTAGTACATACCATTGCATGCATCAGTGAGACCACAACCTCTGCATATGGTATTTTCTTCATTCTCTCATTTTTTTCAGTTGTAGTTGGATACATTTTTGTAGATAATTTAACTCCAGGTTGCATAGCAGTTTTGGCTAGTTTACTATCCTGCATTTCAAATTCTTTTAAATTTGGTTAATGTAATCCTCTTGAGAAAGCCATAATTGTCTACTCTTGTGATTTTTAATAATATCAATGATAAATCATTCATGCAATCTTACATGAAGTGCAAAAAATAGGGCTTTCATGTACCTTTAAGTTGAATCATCATTTCACTTCTTACTTTTGTCCACTAAGCAACTTATCCATCCAATGCACATACCTAGTCCTCCACATACAAAGGATATCAATAGTACCATGCTCTAAAAGATAAAGGTAAGTTCAATTCATTAATCAATCCATAATCAATACCATATCCAATGGTTGTGTGGGGAGGGTTGTTACATTTTAACAACATAAAGTTATCACTATCCAGCAACATGGTCCCATATAAAATTTAGCTTTCAAATATGATAGCAGATTAGATAAGGTTTTTAAAGGAATCAAATAGGTAGAGTCTCATAGAGAGCTATTACAATGTGCAAGTGCTCTATGATTTTTCTACCAAATGTTTGAAAAGAAAAATAGATCATATGCTAAAATAGACAAAATAAAAACTTCAAACAAAAATATGAATAACAGATAAAAGGACTCAATAAACATATATTTATTTATATGAACTATCCAATGCTATGTTACATACATGTAACTCTCTTTTATAATCACAAAATGGAAGGATTTTCTAATTTTCTCACCCAAACAACCTTCTAGAGTTTTCTAAGCTTTACTAGTCTTCTAGAATCTTCCAAGTCATACCAAAAAACATAAAGTATCCAAAGAAAGGGGTTTCTATGAACTTTCCAAAATATTCTCCAAAAAAGAGGTTTTCGTGAACTTTCTAGAAGATTTCATCATTAAACAAAAAATTCATGCAACACCTGCACATTGTAACAAACTCCCACTTGATGCAAGATTTTTCTACAATATTTTATCCTAATCTCATTGCTGCAAAATTGGTGCTTTTGAGTTGTGATAACCTTAGTAAGTTCATTTGCTACATTCTCTTGGGTTTTTCATTTGATTAGGTTGATCATCTCACTCTCCACTACATCATGCACAAAATGATATTTCATTGAAATGTGTTTTATCCTTTCATGAAATGATGAAGAATATGCAAGTGCTATTGCACTTTGGCTATCATATTTTATTCTAATATATTCTTAGTTCAAATGCAAACCTTTGCACAACCTCATCAACCAAACAACTTCTTTTGTAATATAATTTATAGTGATATATTCAAATTTAGCACTTGACAAAGCTACAACAGTTTATTTTTTGCTCCTCCATCTCACTACACCACCATACAAAATGAAAACATATCCTCTTGTTGACTTAGGTTGTCCAAGTCACCTTCCCAATCTACATATACATGTCCCTGCAAACAAAATTCTTTATTCTTCTTGGTTTGATAACACAAAACATTATCTTTAGTACCCTATAAATATCTAATTTTTTTTTTACAATAGTTTAATGTTCCTTTCCATGATTGGATATATATATATATATATGTTGACCATACCAATAGCATGAGCAATATCAGGTCTGGTACATACCATTGCATGCATCAATGAGCCCACAATCTCTACATATATTATTTTCTTCATTCTCTCCTTTTTTTTAGTTGTAGTTGGATACACTTTTGTAGATAATTTAACTCCAGGTTGCATAGCAGTTTTGGCTAGTTTACTATCTTGCATTTCAAATTCTTTTAAATTTGGTTAATGTAATCCTCTTGAGAAAGCCATAATTGTCTACTCTTGTGATTTTTAATAATATCAATGCCCAAGCAATTACGTTACTAAACCAAGTCCTTCATATCAAATTTCTTTAACAACTCCTTAGTTTTTAAAATCAGTTGTTTATTATTTCCAATCAAGAGGATGTCATCCACATACAAAACCAAAATTACAAAAATTTTACTTTCTATTTTGTAATACACACATGGATCTATAGGGTTATAAAAAAATTCAATCTACAACATGTAACTATCAAACTTTTGGTACCATTCTCTAGGAGATTGCTTCAATCCATAAAGGGATTTCTTCAACCTACAGACAACACTTGCACCTCCTACTTCAAAACCTCCAAGTTGTTGCATGTATATTTTCTCCTTCAAATATCCATGTAGGAATGTCATTTTAACATCCATTTGTTCAATTTCTAAATCAAAAGCATTAGCATATGCAAGCAAAATTCTAATAGAAGATAAATTCATAGTGGGAGCATAATTTTGATGAAAATCAATATCTAGGATTTGAGAGAACCCTTTTGCAACCAATCTATCTTTGTACCTTTCCACGAATTCATTAGAACTTAACTTCTTTCTGAACACCCATTTGTTGCCTATTATCTTTCTCGCAGTAGGTTGCTAAGCTAAATCTCATGCATGGTTCTTCTTCATCGAATCCATTTCTTCCTGCATGACCTTATTTCAATGCTTTTTCTATAGAATACTCATGGTATCTTTAAATGTGATAGGATCATCACAAGCAGCTATAAATCCATAGAAATAATCTTGAAACCTATTGGGAAGATGTCTCTCCCTTCTAGTTCTTCTAGACTACTCCACTAATTCTTGGACCTCTTCTATGCAAGGTGGAGAATCAGGTTGTAAAATTTATTGATCCTCTTGATGCACATATTCAAGCACATAAGAAGGAAAATCTTCATTAAGTCTTTGTAGAATGGAAACTCTATCTAAAATATCAAAATATATTATTTCTTGAGGCTAAGAGGGTTGAGCATGTGCTTCACTTGAATTTTGACCTATCATAGTGCATTCATGCACACTAACCTTCTCTTTAAATTGTTGTTGTAATTCTTGTTGTTGAATATCTCCAGGTGTCTTAATTTCTTTGAAAATCACATCTCTGCTAAAAACACTTTTGTGTTCATCCAAAATCCATAATTTATATCCTTTTGTTCCAACAACTTCTCCATAACCAACAAGAATGCATTTCTTAGATTTTTCATCCAATTTTTTTCTTTTCAGTAGGAATGTGCATAAAGGCCTCACAACCAAAAACCCTCAAGTGAGAGATTGATGGTTTTCTCCCACTCCAGACCTCTTCTAGTGTCTTGTCATTTAAAAAAGTGCATGGTGATAAATTAACCAAATAGCTGGCAGTTTAAATTGTTTTATTCCAAAACCCTTAACTAAGCCTTGCATCTAGCAACATGCTCCTCATCTTCTCTAGTAGTTTTTTATTCATTCTCTCTACTAGTCCTTTTTGTTGAGGAGAATAAAGTGTAGTCTTTTGTCTAGAGATGCCTTTCTGCCTACAAAACTCTTCAAATTTAGGAGAACAATATTCTCCTCCATTGTCACTATGCAATATCTTAAGGTGTTTGTATATCTACCTTTCTACATTAGCAACAAACCTTTTAAAATGATAAAGTATATCACTCTTTTTCTTCAAAAATACAATTCATCCTTTTCTACTATGATCATCAATGAAAGTGGCAAAATACCATGCACCACCAATATATGGAGTATCCATAGGACCACAAATGTTTGAATGAACAATATCCAAAGTAGATTTAGCTCTATGTGGGTGATAAGAGAAGCTTACCCTTTTTTTTTACCCATTACATATGATTCACAAAAGCTAAGAGTGTTGGAGTTGATATCCTTGAGGCCATGCACCATGCCTTTTCTAACCAACTACTTCAAGCTAGTTTCTCCTAGATGGCCAAGTCTTCTGTGCCAAAGAAGACAATATCCAACATTTGCTTCATCATTTTTCTCAACTACATTAGCTTCTTTTACAAAGGAAACATTGCAATGACTTTTCTCACAAGGGTTGACATCCAATTTAAACAAAGTGTCATTCTTCTTTCTTTTGCAAGCACCAGTGCACCTTTGGTGAGCTTGCATCCTTAATCTGAGAAGGTAACTATTATTCCTTTTTTAGTCAATTGTCCAACTAAGAGAAGATTTCTTCTCAAATGAGGGACATATCTAATATTTTGCAAATACTTGACTTTTCCACCTAAATCCTTCACAGGAATTGTACCTTCTCCTTCTACATCACAAAAGGCATTATCATTGACAAACCACTAATGGTGTGGTATCATGTGGAAAAAAGATTCTAAATCTATAAACCAATCTTCAAGAAACACTTCAATTGATAGACAAGAAGAGACAAGAAACATGGAGTTTTTATCTACAACTTTATTAGTTGTCTCTTCTTCTATTACCTTTTCATTCTTCTTCTTTAACAAAGAATAATGAAACTTGATATGCTCCTTTTTGTGACAATAGTAGCATTCCACATTGCTAAAATTTTCTTTCCTATGCTAGACAATCTACCTCTACCTCTAGACTTACTTCTTCCATTAGATCTACCTTTTCCTCTTTCCTTTGAGCATCCACATGCTAAATAGGCCTCTAAAGTAGATGTTTCACCGCTAGATATCCTTCTTATCTCCTCATTCAACAATTAGCTAACCACTAACTCCATCTACAACTTGTTAAAAGTAACACTTATGGTAGTAATAAGATTCTCCCATGAGTTTGGCATGTTGATTAATAGTGCTAGACATTGATCTTCATCACTCCATTTATCACCAATGGAGTTTAGTTGCTTCATTAGCATATTAAAATCATTCAAGTGGTCTAAGAACTTACCATTCTTCTTCATATTGAGATTTGCTAACTTCTTTCATAACATTAACTTACTCACTATTGACTTGGAAGCATAGATGCTCTCCAAGTTTTTCCATATATCTTGAGTAAACTATGTTTCTATCACATTTAAAATCACAAAGTCTACTAAACTCAGTCTAATAAGAGCCATTGCTTTTCTATCCATCTTATTAAACTCCTCTTATGCCATTCCAATAGGCTTTCCAATGACTACAACCCATAAGTCTCTTTCCACCAATAAGTCCTCCATTTTGATCTTCCATAATGTGAAGTTTAATCCATTGAACTTCTCAATCTCTATTTTGTTCATTTTTTGCAAATTGTTCTCTTCTCCACTCAAATTGTGAAACAATACATTAGCCCTTAGGAGCACTCCAAAATAAATACACAACAACCAATATTACAGAGAAGGAGAGCACGATTCACTACCAAAGCATATACAACTACCTCTCTTCTACTATAGTGCTCTGATACCATGAAAAAAAATAAAGCATATGCTAAAATAGACAAAGAACAAAAACTGTAAACAAAAATATGAACAACAAATAAAAGGACTCAATAAACATATATTTATTTAGAGGAACTCTCCAATGCTATGTTACATACATGCAACTTTCTTTTATAATCATAAAATGGGAGGGTTTTCTAATTTTTCCACCCAAACAACCTTCTAAAATTTTCTAGGGTTTACTAGTCTTCTGGAATCTTCCAGGTCATACCAAAAAACATAAAATCTAAAAAAAAAATGGTTTCCATAAACTTTCCAAAAGATTCTAAAAAAAACGGGTTTTCATAAATTTTCTAGAAGATTCTAACATTAACGGAAAAATCATACAACTCCTACACAATCATGCAACTCCTACACATTGTAACAATCTTCTGGAAAATTTAAAAACTATATTTTTTCAAATTAAAGATATTGATACACATCAACATTGCAATATTTTTCTACCAAATCTTCTAAAAAGTTTCTTGGAAACTTTATGTTTTTTCCAAATCAAGAATACACATCAACATTGCACGATTTTTCTACCAAATCTTCTAGAAAGTAGTTAGAGACCTTGTGTTTTTTTTTTTTTTTTCAAATTAAAGATGTTGGTACACATCAGCATTTTAAAATTAGAAAAGCCTTCATTTTATGCAACATTGCATATGGGTTCTTATGGCTTTTTTCTGAAAATATCTGACCTTTTTAATGGCATTTTTTATTTGTTCTCTGTTATATTAGCATATGAATTGTTTTTCTTTTCAAGAGCTGGTGAGGGCGGTCTCCATTGGCTCTCCAAACCACAGGTTTAGCAGAAATGTTGTCAAACTATATGCCTACGACGTATGACCTTGGTGTAATGGTATGGACGCCTAACGCAAAGTCTCCGTTGGGACAAACCCATTTGTTATTTTTGGTGGTAGTGAGTTTTGAGTCAAGGTTGATATTGGTTTGCTTCTTGAAGGAACACACTCATACCAACAGATAAGCGATAGAAATAAGATAGAGTAGGAATGTGCAATAAATACCTGCCATTGCTGTAACAAATAAAAAATGGATGAAATAACAACCAAACGGAGCAGAGAGATGTAGTGCCTTTATATAAAGAAAAGGAATGCAGTTTATTGTATGCAACAAATTATGTAATTTTATCAACTGCACCTGATGTGTGGATGCTACAGAAATTAGCTAAATATGGAGCAAATGACACTCATATAATAGCGATTAGAACACCTTTCAATTATGAGGGAAATATGGAGCAAACGACACTCGTAGAATAGCGATTAGAAACCTTTTAATTTAAAGGGAAATTGAAAATTTTTAATCCTAAAATGTTTATATTGTAAATGTAATGTACAGTTTTCATTGATTTCCATGCTTATTTAAAATTTAAAAAATACTACGGAATGGTGCTAGTATATGGCCATATTATCAATTTTGATGGTGTTATAGAAGGTAAAGAAGTAAAAATTCAAGGAATTGCCTCTCGATTTCAATGTCTTTAAAGATTCGATACCATACATTACACTCAGTATATTTAGAGTGGTTCACATTAATAATAATGGAGTACTTGAAAATAAAAAAATTATGTAAATTCATTTCAACAAAGTGATGGATAAAAGTAAAGTAATTTTGAACATTTATGTGACCACATGTTATATGACATGATCTTATAAAGAAGGTTATTTATCCAATATATGTTTATACAACCAAACTATAATTAGGTGTACATCTCTTATTCCTATTGAATTAAAACCTTCAACCTTCTATTCAATGTTTCAAAGTCTAAATGTTAGGTTATTGGATGATACATAAATAAAGTTTTCTTGTTATTTACTATTAGAAATAGGGATTCCTAGATCAACTATGTTCCTCTAATTAATGATAGAGAGTTATTTGGAGAAGTAGATCTTTAGACTCTAAGATACTATGACTGGAAGTTGATATCAATTGTTGGGTATAGGATGATCATGAATCAATGTCCAAAAGAGTATATTAAACTAACAAAATTTGCAAGTCCAAGAGACTATATATAATTAGAGATAAGGACAAATAAACTCTCTCCCAATGGGCTTTGAGGTGTTATCAAATTTATTTAAAGAGAAAATTAATTTTGGATTCTATAATAGTAATACAAGCCCTAGAAAACACTCTGAATGGAAATCACACTTATTAGTGAGTTGCTTGTAACTATCATGATAGAATACTTCATGGCAATAACATACATAGTAACTCTTAATAGATATAAGATAAAGACAAATATTTTGCAAGCAGATGAAAATTTGGAGGACACTGATGAAAAATATTAATTTCCTCTTAAGGTTATAAACAACCAATCAATGATGAGATTTCAAACCCTAACACCGTTTTCCAATCTCGGAGGACCACGTGGAATTTTTTCATTGCAAGTTTAAGAATTCGCCTCTCCCAATCCCTCGTGGACACGTGGACGCAAAAGTGGTTCATGGGTTTTTGATGGTTTTCGATGAAGATTTTGGAAATTCCCATCACAATTTTTTATGGATAATTTCATCTTCTGGTGAAGCGATTGTTTTATCGGGATCATTTGATTTTTGCTGAGGAGGATGTGTTTTGATGATGATTGGTATTTTTCAACATCGAGTTGACCAATTGCAATGTCGACACAGGAGAGAATCACAACAAACGATAAAAAAATTAAATCGATTCTTTAAGGTTATTTTTTTGCACAATCCAAATGCGACATGTGATGTTTTTGAGGGTGCATGTGACATCCAATCTGTTTTGAACATGAGGGAGTTGCAAGCCTCAACATTCTCTGGTGAGGAAAAATAAAATTCTTTGGGATCATTTTTCCCACATCCACCATGCGGTAGAATTTTTACAATTTATAATATTCATCGTGCACAAAAGGTAGTGACCACCTTACAGTGGTCACACTAACCACGCTCGAGCATGGAGGAGGCGGTGGTTGTCTCTAGTGGAGGAGGTGGTGGTTACCTCCACACAGATTCTGTTTGTAAAACTATAGTGCATGGATTTGTGAAATTTGGAACCATTGGATACTTGGCAGTTTGTTACCATTGCAAAACTATAGTGCATGGATTTGTGAAATTTGGGACCATTGGATACTTGGCAGTTTGTTACCATTGACCCGCTAAAACCAAACCATTGACCTTCTTGCAGATTTGACCTGCAGGTAGTTGACCAGCCCTTATACATGAAAAAACTAAATTTTGTGCCCATTTTCAAAATTCCAAATTCAAATTTTTTAGTCATCCAATATAGGTGATTTCTTTTTTTATTTTTGTAAATTTTTGCCCTACTTTTTGCAAAAATCGGCATGATTTTGCCTCCATAAAGTCAATTTTTGTTGCATAAAAGGTGAAATTGTAAAAATATAGGTGCTTAATTTTTATTTACCACTCACATTGAAGGGTAAAAATATTGTATTTATCATTTTTGTAAAAGCATTAGATTTACCTCTTTTTGTAAATTGAAAAACAAATTTTTGTAATCTAGGCAAATTCTACATTAGAAAAACTTGCAAATTGTTCCTAAGAGCCTAGATAGTTCTTACAACCATTTTGGAATCCTCCTAGTCTAGCATATACATGTAATCAAATGGTTGTTGACCTCAAAATAAACATGGAAAATCTTATTGTTGCAATAGATATTTTGGTAGATAAAGTGAAAGATATTGTTGTCCAATTAACTCCTGGTGATGTCAAAATTTATCACAACAATGCCAACAAGGTAAAATGTGAGGTCAAATTGTATGACAGATCAAGGGATCCTGATGTTTTTTCTACTTGGATTTTAGATATGCAAACTTGGTTCACCTATGCTGAAATTCTTGAAGATGAACAAGTTGCTTTTGCCATAGTCAAACTCATAGGCTTAGCAAAAGTTTTGGTTGTAGAAAAATAAAGTCATAATACTGCCATGACTTGGAAAGAATTGATTCAAATTTTGAAGGACACATTTTTCCCATCAAAATATCAAAATGACCTCACAACCAAGTGGTATAGGTTGAGGTAAGCCTATAGTATGTCAGTTGCTGACTATATTTTTCAATTCAATAGGCTAAGGGTTCTTCTTGGTGTGAAATATTCAAAAGAGGATTTGATTAACAAGTTCACTCATGGATTGCAAGATCAAAAATTTAGAGAAATCAAGTTCAATGATTTTCTCTCTTTCAATGTGAAATTCAAGCATGCCATTCTCGCAGAGGAGAAAGTTGGTGCCTCTCACAGATCTCAATAGGACAATAATTCCAAAGGCATGAATCAACATCAACAAAATGTGAAGAGCAATTCTCATTCTTTCCCTCATTCTTCTTCTCCTACCACTTCTTCTAAAGCACATTCTTCTTATTCTCACTCTAAAGATCCTTCTTTTTCAACAATGTATTGTGGTTTTTATAAAAATCATGGTCATACAAAATCTAGATGCTTTACTTTTGAAAGAATGAAGAAGAATTTCCTAATTGTACAACCTACAAATGAGACCACAAGATGGTCCCATTGTGACTATAGGTACAGAAGAAAAATATCTAACTTTGAAGGGTAAAGTAAACAAATTTACCCTCATGTCAAATAATTTTGCACAGGGGGGTCATGACCATTTGTTTGTCACTCAAGCCCACTTTACTCATGAATTTTATATGGATTGTATCATAGATAATAGCTAGTAGAAGAATCTCATCGTGAGGACCATTGTCGAGAAGTTGAAGCTTCCCATAAAGCCACATCATCAACCCTATGCACTTGGGTGGAAGGATGTCGACTCTACATCTAACATCGCACACACTTGCACCTTGTATTTTGTTTTTGATGATAATTTTATGGATAAAGTAATATGTGATGTCATGAATATGGATTATTGTGGACTATTGCTTTATAAGCCCTATTAATTTGATATGAATGCAGTGTATCATGCTAAAAATAATACATACACCTTGTATTTACATTATAAAACATATTTGATACAAAGTACTACACCCACATCAAATTTGATGCTAAGTTATAGGCAAGCTCGTAAGCCATTAAGTCAAGCACTTGTTTTGGCTCCTACTTGCATAAGTTCCACATAAGATAAAGAACAAGCACCACCAAAGACTCATGATAAAGAATAAGCTTCACTTACACAAATTGAACAATCATAAGAGCTCATGGTTAAGGAACCCATCACTCTCACTCATGAGAAAGATACCAACCATTCCATTGGCAACATTTTGGGTACACCTATTAACACACAACCACTTTCTCCATAGAAGTTGCCTTTGTATTTGACCTCTTCCACCATTGCACATATGGATATGGAGCAAGCTAAGGTCACTTTATTCATTCAACATCGATATAGCCTTCAGGGTAAGATAACACAGAACTTGCAAAGACTCAGCAAGAGCAATAGAGAGCAATGAGCAAGCATCACAGTCCTCATCCATTTTAGGTTGGAGATAAAGTTTGGCTTCCTTTGGATAAGCGATGCTTTCCAGAGACACCATATCAGGATCATCCTTTGGTACATGAACCTATCATCAGCCCTACAATAGCAATGGAACCTAACCCTTAGCTTTTACTCATTACATATAGATTTTTCAATATGAAGACTCATCACACTCGATAGGGTTCTTCCACTTCTTACCTTGTCATCCGTCATGGTCACTTTTTACATATGGCTCACTAGATTTCTCACCATCAAATGGCCCATGAATTTCCACATTTGTTGAGAGAATTGGGATCCAATGCTTCTATGGTTGGGAGAAGTGTTAAGGATATTATTTTACCTTAGGCTTAATTATAAGCCTAAGTTATTATTATTACTATTTCTTATTTCTTGCATTGTAATACGTGAGGTATAGTATGCCCATGTTGGATTGGATTGGTTATTTGTTAGGATGCTTAGTTAGACTGTTAGAGGTCTATCTTATCTTCTAAAATTTAGTTGGTTTTTAGCATCCATGTTTGGCAAATTGTTATCTATTAGTTATAGTTTATTGGCCTTGAATGACAAATTGTTACAACCACTGTAACCACGTGATTTCATTGTAGCTTCTAAATATTCATTACACATAATAGAATAAGCGACTTCACATTGAGTTTCCATATCATATATATCATGAAGGTTACAACTGAAATGTAGGAATAAACTACATTTTACGGTCAAATTCCAAACCTCATAATTTTTACTTAAACTGAAGGAAGTGCATGTCCTCATGCACACACAAAAATAATGTTGCTAAAATTGGGAGGACAAATCATACAAAAAAATGATAAATATAAATCTACAATTTTATGATAATGTTTCTCAAATAATATTAAAATTAAATATTTTTAGCTCTAATCCAAGATGAAGCCTGGACTAGAGTAGGATGGTCTTCTATCTTCAACTTTTCTCATTTGATCTTTCGAACTTGTGCTCTAGTTGTGTTGGGATTTGGTGGCCATTGGGTGGCCATAGTATTCAAGTAAGCTAAGTATTCATGTCCATCCCCTATATCTACTATGCCATGTGGAGATTTTTACTTTGTCTTTTCTATCGATGGGGATAGTTGTCTTGTTGATTTGGTGATCATATTGATCACCTTAACCTCTAACAAAAAAAAAACACCCCCCACAGCGGAGTTTGTTTTTTTTGCCCCCCAAAAAAAAAGAAGGAGAAGACCACAACAAAAGAAAAGAGAGAGAGAGGGGGGGGGAGCAACCCCCCCCCACCTTTATAAGCAAATTTTTTATGCACCATTTTGAAAGAAAAAAATAAGACTCCTCTACCACTTTATCCCATGTGATTTCAATGTCAAGTATTTTATGCCAGATGAGCAATTTAATTAAACCATGGTGGGCAATCACATGTAGTTTAGGTGCAACTCTATATTTCTTTGCATGAACCTTCTCAACAACATCCTTTAGGGACTTATATAGGAAATATGGCAGGTTGATTACATAGTCCTCACGGTCAAGAAATTTAAGGTTGAGAAGTAATTTTAGGTGGTAACCTCCACAAATTGATAGCCTTACCTTAAAAATTCATCACTAGGGTTATGGATTCTTACCATTTGAGCAAGAAGGAGGAGGTTGTCACACCTTTAATCCAACCTTCTCTATCTAGGATCATAGAGCATTTCTCCCCTAGCCTCTCAACCAATTGGGTGACTCCCTTATCATTGGACTTAAAGTATTTTTGGCCCACCTCTAGCATATGGAGGACTTTAATAATTAGGTTAGATGTTATGGCTATCTCAACTCCACCAACTTGTGTAACCATGGATGTGGGTTCACGGTTTAAAATAAACCACTTGGCCACACCCTGGTCGTGGCCTTGGAACTGAGTTAAGGCTTTCTACAACCTTACCTTTTGAAATAATTTTCTTACAAAATTACTAGGCATCTAGGTTGAAATGGATGAAGGCTCACTCCTCTTATGGAAAGTAGATTTTGACATGGCCTCGAGGGTTCTACTACGATTATGGGGTCAAGAATTTAAAATAGTATTTTTTCGGTTTAGTTTCACAATAAACTCTCTAACAGTCATTTTTGAAGATGATAAATGCCCTATAAAATATATATGTATATGCATTTTATTACCGTTCTACAAAAACAACCTAATTTATACAGAAGAAAATCTCAAAATTTACAAATTTATATTACATTCTATACTTAAAATTTTAAAGCTTTTCATTACATTCCATTGTGAAATTCTTAGAAATTTAAAAAATTAAAACTTATAGTCAATTTGCTAGGCATTTGGCTGATTCGTAGACTCTTCACCCTCTTTTTTGCATATGTCTGTAACTCCTCTATCGTAGCCCTTAATCAAAACATTTTTGCCCGAATTTACCCACTACACAATGCCTTTGGGTACAATTACAATCAAACTTCATAAAATTCGGGTGAAACCAATGTTTGATCATGTTTGCAGAGTGTAATCTTTGTCAAAACTGATCAAGAATTTGACCTAGTAACATTGCAAAGAAAAAAAATTGTTCGCGTATCAAAATTAGGTTTTCTCCTATATCCTATGGTGCATTTTGGTTGAAAAAATATAATCGTCAATCATTATTTTGATCGATGGCTTTTGTGTTTAATCCATGATATTTTCCCTCATTACTTCATGGTTTGGTTGGCCAGGTTTTTATGCTTAGTGCCCAAGCTTGAAATGCGGTTATCGATATCTTACCATAGTATACAAATCATCTTATGTTGTCACCTTTTCATAATTTACGATGCATGGGTGAAATTTTGATTTATAAGGTGCACGGTTTGATATTATTATGTAATCTTCCACCTTTGCTTCGAAACTACTTTGTCACCTTTTCTTATGACTTGTCATCAAAGGTTGTGCCTATAGTGCTTTGCAATAAGGCCATGTACAACATGATTATCTAAAAATGAGTGTTATCGATGATGATTTTTGTTGGAAAATATGACTTGGTGGTTTGGATAAATTTGTGTCTAAAAATATTATGAAGGTGCTATAATGATCAACAATCCTTGAAGATTAATTGTGTCATCCCTTGTTTCAAGTAATTGTGGTAATATTTGTGCCAAGTGTTTGTCCATTCGCTATGGTGATGTTTTCTATATATGACGTGTGATACCTTCATCTATCTACCTAAGTATAGGTCCAAGCATTTGTCATAGTGGAATTCTCCATTTGTGCCACGTTGGATCCTAGTAGAAGCATGGGTCAACGCTTCATGCGATTGGGCTTATGATGCCAAGGCCTTATAATTTGTTTCCTAATTTTCTAGTATTTTTGGATTCTCTTAAGTAAAATGGAGGGGCTGTTTATCGCGGGGGCCCCGCGCCTTCCTCCTGGAAATTTTTATTCATAGGGTTTTATCTTAATTATAATAATATAATTTTCTTTTTATTTATTTAAGAATATGGGGGGTGTTTATATATATATATATATTAGTCATTTAAACAAGATTGTAGGATACAAAATCTCCTTGAAACATAACTCTTTATTCCCAATATCAAGATGGTGTGAAAAAACATTGATGTCTTCCTTGACCTTTAATAAAATATCCCATGGTCTTCATAACAAGTCTTTCTAACGTCCCAGAAAAAACAATTCCTATGTTCTACTTTCTCTATCATCACTATGGAGTTTTTCAAAATAATGATAAGATTATTAAATCAATATTAATCAACAATACTCTGATTTATAAAAATAGGTCTTATCAATGGTTGGACACATTCAAAACCTGCTTTGGAAGAAGAAAGTAAGATGCTCATTATGGTATCATCTTTGCTTTACCATTTTATTGTCACTTTTCTTACACATAGATATAATTTTTAATTTTAGAGATGCAGAGCTTTGAGGAATCGGATTTCCACCCACTCTATCAAACTCTTGATGAGAATCTTCACCCTATCCTTACTACTTTGCCCCTTGAGTAAGAAGATTTAAGGCTTTGGTGAATTAGACTACATAACCATCTAGATGGATATGTAATTTTATCCTTATTACCCTCTCTTTAATTGTTAGAAATAGAGTATATTACATCATTTGGATCATGTAAATGTATCTTCTAAGTTACATACTTAGGACATTAGATTACTTTAGGGGAAAGTTATCTAGTTACTTCATGCAATGTAATAAATGCACAAGTGTCAATGTGCAATTGTATATGTGCAAGCTTAGTTATCAAATTCGGCAATTTTTTTGGATGAAGTTCAAAATTCGTTGAATTTAAATTTTAACGAATATAATCGGCAAATAAACCTTAAATTTGTGAAAACGCATAAGGGAAAAAGGCCCGCACGATTTTAATATAGGGCTTTCTTTTTAATTGGGCATGCAACTTGTTATGTTGATATAGGGTTTTGTTTTTTTACAAAGGCTTATCGTGAGATTTGTGGCTTTAGTATTGCAGATCTCACAGTGAATTTTGGGAGGGTTTATGGGAATTTTTCAGGAGAATACGAATTATATAATAAACAAAAAAAATTATTAAAAATTATATAAATTATATAATTTGTAGGGTGTGAAAGTTATGTAAATTATGTAATCTAATGAAGTTAGTTTATTCAGTACTCTAACATGAAATTGCTTGCAGAAGATATATTCAATCTTATTATTTTAATGATTTAGTAAACCAAACAATTTAAGGACCAATATTTAATTTTTAAAATTTATTTTTGTTATTATTATTTTTTTTTTTTAATTTATTGAGAAATACTTTTTATACATATACATATCCGTCATTTATACATATACATATCCCTCATGGGGATTGAACCCGTGTCACATCACCAATAATGTAAGTGGCATCCTTGTCGATAGACAACTTAATGTGGGGCTAAATTGGAAAAAGTTTGTTTTTTATTTAATTTATTATTGTTATTGTTATTGTTATTTTTATTTCTAGTTAGTGTGGGGTTAAATTGGAAAAAAAATTATTTTATATCTTATTAAAAAAAATGTTATGTGTTTATATATGCACATTTATAATATATCGAATTTGATGTCGAATTTTATTTTGAATTTTTAGATATGACGAATTTCTTTCGAATTTGAAGAGAGTCAAATTCGAATATGAACTCGAACTTGATAACTAAGTGTGCAAGTTATCCCTTGCACATCTAGGTAGAGTGTTGGCCAAGGAACCTATTTTTGCCTATATAAGAAAGACCTCATTGTAATACAAGATAGAGAGTTAGGAACATAGTAGCTTAGAGCATAGTACAGTTTTGTGTAGATCATAAACTAGTGGTGATGGGTGCAATGTAGTTCAGTAGATTTATTAATGGAGTGTTCATTTCCTCCATAGCTACATTTTATTCATTTATATCATTTCTATTTATTACATATCTCAGTCATCTAGCATATTTACTTTCTTTTATATTATTTTGCATCTCATGATTGTTATCTCCCTATGGCTATTACATCAAAAGCTAACAATGGTATCAGAGCCATGATAGATCTAGCCATAGTAGGTTAATAGGAAAACCACCATTATTATTGAGCTTGAGTTTTTTGTCAACCTAACGCACTACTGGACCAGCCACTATCAAAAACTCTCAAAAGAGTCTAGGTGGTAGAATTAGGGAGAGTCACAAGTGAGAACTGAAAGAATTCTCAGTTCCAAAAAATATCGAGATTGCATTTGACTAGAGTATTTCCATAGAGTTATAGGAAAAACTCATGAATACTAGGACTCAGCATTCAATCCACTAGATTGACAAATCATCTAGTTAAGATCATCCAAGATATCTAGAACTTGCTAACTATTTCCCGAAGTTTCTTTTATTACAGATAATTGATTTTCAAAATATTGGTGCTCCTACAATAAAAAGCTAGGAGACTCCAACTTCGTTGTTTGAAGGTCGACGTGCCCTCATAGTGTAGAGATTAGTTCCTTGTGTAAGAGAAGAATATTGTGGAAGAAGACTTCTGGTGAAGATTCATGGTGAAGTTAGGAGATTGAAGATCTCCATTTCTAGATTGAAAAACTTTACAGTTGAAGAACAAGCCATAGAAGCCTTAATACAAAAAGGTCATAAAAGCGTTGAAGAACAGGCTATAGAAGCCTTGATACAAAAAGATCATAGAAGCCTTGAAGAAGAAGCTATAGAAGTCTTGATACTTAAAAGGCCATAAAATCCTTGATACTAAAAATGCCATAGTAGCCTTGATACTGAAAATGCCACATAAGCCTTGATATTGAAAAGGCCACAAAAGCCTTGATACTGAAAAGGCCATAGAAGCCTTTATACTGAAAAAGGCCACAAAAGCTTAGAAATTGAAAAAGGCTCCAAAATCCTTGATCCTGAAGAAGAATTTGAAAAGAATATCTGATTCAGAAGTAGATTAATATTTTAGTACTAATATTTTGTTGGAAGGAAAGAAGATTCAGTGAGTTGGGAAACTTCTTACAAGAACGTTAAGAAGAGTATCTTCTTCAGAATCAATTTGACACCTAAAGAAAAAGATATCAGGAGAAGATCTCATTGAAGTAATTCTAGACTTGCGATGAGTGTTAAGGATATTATTTTACCTTAGGATTAATTATAAGCCTAAGTTATTATTATTATTGTTTCTTATTTCTTGTATTGTAATACGTGAGGTATAGTATGCCCACGTTGGATTGGATTGGTTATTTGTTAGGATGCTTAGTTAGACTATTAGAGGTCTATTTTATCTTCTAAAAGTTAGTTGGTTTTTAGCATCCATGTTTGGCAAATTGTTATCTATTAGTTATAGTTTATTGGCCTTGAATGACAAATTGTTACAACCACTGTAACCACGTGATTTCATTATAGCTTCTATATATTCATTACATATAATAGAATAAGCGACTTCACATTGAGTTTCCATATCATATATATCATGAAGGTTACAACTGAAATGTAGGAATAAACTACATTTTACGGTCAAATTCCAAACCTCATAATTTTTCCTTAAACTAAAGGGAGTGCATGTCCTCATGCACACACAAAAATAATGTTGCTAAAATTGGGAGGACAAATCATACAAAAAAATGATAAATATAAATCTACAATTTTATGATAATGTTTCTCAAATAATATTAAAATTAAATATTTTTAGCTCTAATCCAGGATGAAGCCTAGACTAGAGTAGGATGGTCTTCTATCTTCAACTTTTCTCATTTTATCTTTCGAACTTGTGCTCTAGTTGTTTTGGGATTAGGTGGCCATTGGGTGGCCACAGTATTCAAGTAAGCTAAGTATTCCTGTCCATCCCCTATATCTACTATGCCATGTGGAGATTTTTACTTTGTCTTTTCTATCGATGGGGATAGTTGTCTTGTTGATTTGGTGATCATATTGATCACCTTATCAACTTCTAACAAAAACTATAGCTCCACAGTTGGGTCTGTCTTTTGTGTGCCACACATTGAAGAAGTGGTACATCTCTAGAATCTAAATTTTGAGAGTGTGGGTGAGTTGTCCCCATCCAACACCTTTGATAAAGCAAAGTATTTTTGAAGTTGATTGAGTGCTTAATCTTCCCCGTTGAACTTTTATTTGGTGAGGCATTGGAAATCAATGGTTGAGGAACCTACTCAATTGGTTTGGTCACCTTGGCCTTGAATTCTACAATTATCTATCTAAGGAGTTCATTTTGGGTGGATATGACCCTATCCACTAAAGTTGAATGTTTTACAAACTCCTTGCGAAAGCTATCCAACCAAAACTGCAATAGGGTTTATTGGGTGCGTATCTAGGCTAAGGCATCGATGAATTTTTGACTGAGGAATTACAGGTATTAGACTCAACCACGAGCTATTAGGTTGTATAGATGTTTCACCCTCCCTATGTTTTAAGGGTTAAATTCCTCAAACCGCATATTTTTTATTGGTACAAGTGAGGAGGCTTTTGAAAAATTGGTGGCCTAAGCCTGGGTGACCTGTTTATGCATAAGGATCATCTTATCCTAGCTTTCATTAGACTCAAACATATCTTCTTGATAATATTCTTCCTTAAATGAGGAGATAGATAGGTTAGACTCCTCTACCACTTTATCCCATGTGATTTCAATGTCAAGTATTTTATGCAAGATGAGCAATTTAATTAAACCATGGTGGGCAATCACATGTAGTTTAGGTGCAACTCTATATTTCTTTGCATGAACCTTCTCAAAAACATCCTTTAGGGACTTATATAGGAAATATGGCAGGTTGATTACACAGTCCTCATGGTCAAGAAATTTAAGGTTGAGAAGTAATTTTAGGTGGTAACCTCCATAAATTTATAGTCTTCCCTTAAAACTTCATCACTAGGGTTATGACTTCTTACCATTTGAGCGAGAAGGATGAGGTTGTCACACATTTAATCCAACCTTATCTATCTCGGATCATAGAGCATTTCTCCCCTTGCCTCTCGACCAACTAGGTGACTCCCTTATCATTGGACTTAAAGTATTTTTGGCCCACCTCTAGCATATGGAGGACTTCAATAATTAGGTTAGGGGTTATGGCTATCTCAACTCCACCAACTTGTGTAACCATGGATGTGGGTTCACGGTTTAAAATAAACCACACGGCCACATGCTAGTCGTGGCCTTGGAACCGAGTTAAGGCTTTCTACAACCTTACCTTTTGAAATAAGTTTCTTACAAAATTACTAGGCATCTAGGTCAAAATGGATGAAGGCTCACTCCTCTTATGGAAAGTAGATTTTGACATGGCCTTGAGGGTTCTACTATGATTATGGGGTCAAGAATTTAAAATACTATTTTTTCGGTTTGGTTTCACAATAAACTCTCTAACAGTCATTTTTGAAGATGATAAATGCCCTGTAAAATATATACATATATGCATTTTATTACCGTTCTGCAAAAAATACCTAATTCATATAGAAGAAATTCTTAAAATTTACAAATTTGTATTACATTCCATACTTAAAATTTTAAAGATTTTCATTACATTCCATTGTGAAGTTCTTAGAAATTTAAAAAATTGGAACTTATAGTCAATTTTCTAGGCATTCGGCTGATTCGTAGACTCTTCACCCTCTTTTTGGCATATGTCTGCAACTCCTCTATCATAGCCCTCAATCAAAATTACAATTGAACTTCATGAAATTCAAGTGAAATCGATGTTTGATCATGTTTGCAGAGTGTAATCATTGTCAAAACTAATCAATAATTTGCACTAGCAACATTGCAAAGAAAAAAATTTGTTTGTGCATAAAAATTAGGTTTTCTCCTATATCCTATGGTGCATTTTGGTTGAAAAAACATAATTGTCAATCATTATTTTGATCGATGGCTTTTGTGTTTAATCCATGATATTTTCCCTCATTACTTCATGGTTTGGTTGGCCAGGTTTTTATGCTTAGTGCCCAAGCTTGAAATATGGTTTTCGATATCTTACCATAGTATACAAATCATCTTATGTTGTCACCTTTTCATAATTTACAATGCATGGGTGAAATTTTTATTTATAAGGTGCACGGTTTGATATTATTATGTAATCTTCCACCTTTGCTTCAAAACTACTTTGTCACATTTTCTTATGACTTGTCATCAAAGGTTGTGCCTGTAGTGCTTTGCAATAAGGCCATGTACAACATGATTATCTAAAAATGAGTGCTATTGATGATGATTTTTGTTGGGAAATATGACTTTGTGGTTTGGGTGAATCTGTGTCTAAAAATATTATGAAGGTGCTATAATAATCAACAATCCTTGAAGATTAATTGTGCCATCCCTTGTTTCAAGTAAATGTGGTAATATTTGTGCCAAGTGTTTGTCCATTTGCTATGGTGATGTTTTCTATATATGACGTGTGATACCTTTGTCTATCTACCTAAGTATAGGTCCAAGCATTTGTCATAGTGGAATTCTCCATTTGTGCCACGTTGGATCCTAGCAAAAGCATGGGTCAATGCTTCATGCGATTGGGCTTATGATGCCAAGGCCTTATAATTTTTTGAACACCATCTTCTCAAGGTAGAAAGTCTAATGACTCACACTATGCGCAAATAATGGTCCATCTGTTCACTTATGGTGCTTATGGAAGACCATTTGTCTAGTTATCAGTCTAAGGAGTGTCCACATAATTTTCCTGCTTAATATCCTTTGGATTACTCTTAAGTAAAATGGAGGGGCTTGCTTGAATTTTATGTTTCCCGTGATGATAGACCACAAATTTTGGGATAAAGAGTGTGCGTTCAAACTTATTCCACCTGTGATTGATAACCTGTGAGCACGATGTCAACCTGTGACTACATGAATGAGCGATGAGCGTCCATAATACCACGTAAGGTTTTCATGGTAGGGCCTATGTCTTATGATATCCTTGCCAAGCTCCATGGGGGTATATTACACACATGCACATTATATATACATATATTGTATTTAATTCCTTTTCATGCAATGGTTTCAATAATTAAAATGATGTATACCCCACAGATGCTTGACACTTCACCCATAGAGTCTTATTACCTTTTTGTTATTACAAGACATGTGGCTTAGATCGTGGTGCTTCTGATGCAGATTCATTATAGTCATATACTTAGGAAAATTTTATGTGAAGAGATGCTTACAAAAATTTGTTATGAAAACACACTACAAAATTTAACTACAAAAACAAACTACATAAATGAACTACAAAAATGACCTACATAAAAGACCTACAGAAATAAACTACAGAAATGGACTACAAAATAGTTTATTACAAATACGAATTATTGTAGGAATATCTTAATTGTTTATGTTTTTCCTTCTTTTTTTATCCCCCAAACTATATTATACAAAATATTATAATATTCCTTTGCTTCTCCTCCAAACTGAATTTTTGGCTATATAGCCAAAACAAATAAGGAGGAAAATTTTTATTCATAGGGTTTTATCTTAATTATAATAATATATTTTTCTTTTTATTTATTTAAGAATATGGGGGGTGTTTATATATATATTAGTCATTTAAACAAGATTGTAGGATAAAAAATCTCCTTGAAACATAACTCTTTATTCCCAATATCAAGATGGTCTGCAAAAACATTGATGTCTTCCTTGACCTTTAATAAAATATCCCATGGTCTTCATAACAAGTCTTTCTAACGTCCCAGAAAAAACAATTCCTATATTCTACTTTCTCTATCATCACTATGGAGTTCTTCAAAATAATGATAAGACTATTAAATCAATATTAATCAACAATACTCTTATTTATAAAAATAGGTCTTATCAATGGTTGGACACATTCAAAACCTACTTTGGAAGAAGAAAGTAAGATGCTCATTATGGTATCATCTTTGCTTTACCATTTTATTGTCACTTTTCTTACACATAGATATAATTTTTAATTTTAGAGATGCAGAGCTTTGGGGAATCGGATTTCCAACCGCTCTATCAAAGTCTTGATGAGAATTTTCACCCTATCCTTACTACTTTGCCCCTTGAGTAAGAAGAGTTAAGGCTTTGGTGAATTAGACTACATAACCATCTAGATGGAAATGTAATTTTATCCTTATTACCCTCTCTTTAATTGTTAGAAATAGAGTATATTACATCATTTGGATCATGTAAATGTATCTTCTAAGTTACATACTTAGGACATTAGATTACTTTAGGGGAAAGTTATCTAGTTACTTCATGCAATGTAATAAATGCACAAGTGTCAATGTGCAATTGTATATGTGCAAGCTTAGTTATCAAATTTGGCAAATTTTTTGGATGAAGTTCAAAATTCGTCAAATTTAAATTTTAACGAATATAATCAGAGAATAAACCTTAAATTCGTGAAAACGCATAAGGGAAAAAGGCCCGCATGATTTTAATATAGGGCTTTGTTTTTAATTGGGCATGCAACTTGTTATGTTAATATAGGGTTTTGTTTTCTACGAAGGCTTATCATGAGATTTGTGGCTTTAGTATTGTAGATCGTACAGTGAAGTTTGAGAGGGTTTATAGGAAATTTTCAGGAGAATACAAATTATATAATAAAAAATTAAATATATATATTAAAATTTAAAATTATTAAAAATTATATAAATTATATAATTGGTAGGGTGTGAAAGTTATGTAAATTATGTAATATAATGAAGTTAGTTTATTCAGTACTCTAACATGAAATTGCTTATAGAAGATATATTCAATATTATTATTTTAATGATTTAGTAAACCAAACAATTTAAGGACCAATATTTAATTTTTAAAATTTATTATTGTTATTATTTTTTTATTTTTTTTAATTTATTGAGAAATACTTTTTATACATATACATATCCGTCGTTTATACATATACATATCCTTCGTGGGGATTGAACCCAAGTCACATCACCGATAATGCAAGTGGCATCCTTGCCGATAGACCACTTAATGTGGGGCTAAATTAGAAAAAGTTTGCTTTTTATTTAATTTATTATTGTTACTGTTATTTTTATTTCCAGTTAGTGTGGGGTTAAATTGGAAAAAAATTGTTTTATATCTTATTAAAAAAAAATGTTATGTGCTCATATATGCACATTTATAATATATCGAATTTGATGTCAAAATTTATTTTGAATTTTTAGATATGACGAATTTCTTTCGAATTTGAAGAGAGTCGAATTCGAATACGAAATCGAACTTGATAACTAAGTGTGCAAATTATCCCTTGCACATCTAGGTAGAGTGTTGGCCAAGGAACCTATTTTTGCCTATATAAGAAAGACCTCATTGTAATACAGGATAGAGAGTTAGGAACATAGTAGCTTAGAGCATAGTACAGTTTTGTGTAGATCATAATCTAGTGGTGATGGGTGCAATGTAGTTCAGTAGATTTATTAATGGAGTGTTCATTTCCTCCATAGCTACATTTTATTCATTTATATCATTTCTATTTATTACATATCTCAATAATCTAGCAGATTTACTTTCTTTTATATTATTATGCATCTCATGATTGTTATCTCCCTATGGCTATTACATCAAAAGCTAACAATGGTATCAGAGCCACGATAGATCTAGCCATAGTAGGTTAATAGGAAAACCACCATTATTATTGAGCTTGAGTTTTTTTGTCAACCTAACGCACTGTTGGACCAGCCACTATCAAAAACTCTCAAAAGAGTCTAGGTGGTAGAATTAGGGAGAGTCACAAGTGAGAACTAAAAGAATTCTCAGTTCCAAAAAAAAAAAAAAATTGCATTTGACTAGAGTATTTCCACAGAGTTATAGGAAAAACACATGAATACTAGGACTTAGCACTCAATCCACTAGATTGACAAATCATCTAGTGAAGATCATCCAAGATATCTAGAACTTGCTAACTATTTCCTAAAGTTTCTTTTATTATAGATAATTGATTTTCAAAATATTGGTACTCCTACAATAAAAAGCTAGGAGACTCCAACTTCATTGTTTGAAGGTCGACGTGCCCTCATAGTGTAGATATTAGTTCCTTGTGCAAGAGAAGAATAATGTGGAAGAAGACTTCTAGTGAAGAGTCATGGTGAAGTTAGGAGATTGAATATCTCCATTTCTAGATTGAAAAACTTTACAGTTGAAGAACAAGCCATAGAAGCCTTGATACAAAAAGGTCATAAAAGCCTTGAAGAACAGGCTATATAAGCCTTGATACAAAAAGGTTATAGAAGCCTTGGAGAAGAAGCTATAGAAGTCTTGATACTTAAAAGACCACAAAATCCTTGATACTAAAAAGGCCATAGAAGCCTTGATACTGAAAAGGCCACATAAGCCTTGATATTGAAAAGGCCACAAAAGCCTTGATACTGAAAATGCCATAGAAGCCTTGATACTAGAAAAATGCCACGAAAGCTTAGAAATTGAAAAAGGCTCCAGAAGCCTTGATCCTAAAGAAGAATTTGAAAATAATATATGATTCAGAAGTAGATTAATATTTTAGTACTAATATTTTGTTGCAAAGAAAGAAGATTCAGTGAGTTGGGAAACTTCTTACAAGTAATTTAAGAAGAGTATCTTCTTCAGAATCAATTTGACACCTAAAGAAAAAGAGATCAGGAGAAGATCTCATTGAAGGAATTCTAGACTTGGAAGAATAAGAAGTACTAGGAGAGTCTTGCTCGAATTCAGAAGTAGATATCACCACCAACACTTCCAAGAGTAAAAGGTTTAAGAGGTATCAAGGAAATACCAGTAGAATTTGCAAGATCAAAGACCTTGGAAAGGTCTCATTGAGCATCCAGTAAAAGGCTAGGAGAGCCTTACTAAATAAATAATCAAAGGATAAATCCACTACCAAGGAGAAGGCCCTGATAGTAAAGGACTTGGGACAATTATCGCCATCTGACAACAAGCCTAAGAGAAGGAGAATTTGGCAAGGAGTTCCAAATTCGAGAAGAAGAATTTGGCAAGGAGTGCCAAATCCCAAAATAAGAATCTAGTGAAGACCTAAAGACATTCAAAATATTGAGAAGAAGATCCTACTTGAAGTCAAAATTTGACAAGAAGACTTGAAGACAGAAGAAGCTCACCAAATCTAGGAGATTTGAAGATTGCCTCACATAAAAAGAAGGCACTGCTTAAGAGAAAATGACTTCTCCAAATCTCTAGAATAAGGAGGATACCACAAAAGGAGAACAAGCTACCATATATTAGGCTCGTGAAAGAAATTTTGAGACCATTTTTTGGTGGAGTTGTTCAAGATAGTTTACAAAAAGCTACAAGATCCTACTCGAAACAACAACTTGGTGATCTTAGACACCAAGATCCACATCCTCTATAGAAGTAGCAAAAGAGCTATAGAATATTTTAAAAAGGTATGCAACTATTAGGTTCTAGCTAACTCATTAATTAGATTACTTATCAGATTCATTAGAGCACCTTATTTAGATTATAGTTGTAAAAAGGGAAAGCAGAATTACAGTCTTCAAAAGTGCAAAAAAGAAAAGGTTTATTTTAAGGTTTATTTTCACATTAAGGGTTGATTAAATTTCAGATTTATCTATCAACTATTGATCTTCTACTTTGAAAAAAAAAGATAAAAAGAAGACTTGATCCTACAACTATGTTTGTAGTGAAACATGCATGGGTTCATTTTAGATTATGCTTGAAAGGTTGCAGTGAAATTATTAAGTGCATTTTTAAGATATTAGTAGACCAATAAGGTGATATTATTTTTACCATTAAAAGGTGCATTGTTAAGCACTATATTAGTTGATTTTTTAACTAGTTATCTCAATTAATTTATGTTGTTGAAAGAAAAAAAATTAGTGCAAAATCTACAAGACTTTTGTGGCCTATAGAAGCCACCATTGGAAGCAAAAGGTGAAGAAGAAAATTACCATTGAAGTCCTTGAAGAAAGCCTCAAATCAAGACCTTGGGAGTCTCAAGATTCAAGGAAATTATAAGGGGTTCATTTCAGTGCAGAGAGCAAGAATTTGTTATAATACAAATATAGTCATCGACTATATGAACTAAAATTATTTTAACTCTTATTTATACAGTAGCTATCCAAATGTAGAAATTTATCTTTCATCAATTTACTCATTTGTGTGTTCGCATTTGTATTTTCTCGATTACGGTGGGGATATGCCCTCCTTGAAGAGGCATTCATTTATTATTTACATTGTGGCTTCATTTCGATATCATATTTTGATTGTTCGTTGTATGCTCTTAGTGTCCAGTTTATGGGTGATGTGCATTGTTTTGATTAATACAAAATAATATATATTATAGGCAGAGAAGGGACATTGGTTCCTTCCAAGTGGTATAAGTATCCTCAAAAGATCTTGATAAATTGTAGTCTCAACATAGCCTCATAGGTGTCATTTGACCTCCAACACAGCTGTAGTAAGCAGCTGAAACTGCCTTAAAAATGTAGTTGTCGGTAACATTATGTTGTCGCATGACACAGTCCATCGATCTGAACAATAGCAGTCAAATTGGCAAAACTTGTATCCAAGATTTCTAGGCAAAATATAAAGGGTAGTGTGGGCCTTCTAAAATCACCCATCGGTATTCATCTGTGCATGGTCTAACAAACACAAAGAATATTTTATGACACAGAGCATGGGTTTTTTATAGGATTGAAATCCAACAGACCTTCACCAAAGTAACAGGAGTAATCGAAACCAAAGAAACAGGAAAGAATCATAGACGTTCCTCTTCGATCGACACAAAAGGCACAAAAATAATAACAAAGGCACACAATCATTCTCTCGACCAATCATAACACGTGAAGTGATAAATTAATCGTGTAAACTAAGGTATATAAGCATCAATATTTTTTTTTAATTTTGTCATGTGTTTTATCCCACACGCATTATGCAAATAGGTTTTGAGCTATTTTTATACAAGGAAGATCAACTAGTTGGGTGTGATCTTGGTCACACACATCCTTCCTTACGCTTGTAAGTTATCCCTTCCTTACCTTGCCAGCTATCCTTTGTGTGTGGAGCCTTCATATCACCAGGTTCAGGTTGTCCTTTCTTCGTATCACATGTCTGTCTACTTATGTTTTGTAGCTCGATTTTGTTCTTTGGCTCTAGGTCAATAACAGAGTTCATGGGTTGTTGCCTCAGTCCTATCATCTCTTAGCTTGTATTATCATGTCCTCCAAGGGTAGTGTCCAAACTTTCCTTACCATCCCCTTTCATCATGTCATGTCACTATCATCGGACTCCCTGTCAGAGTCATGTTGGGTTTAATTATCTTCAGGTCCTGTATGCTTCATCTTAAGCATCATCCATTTAATCGATAGTTGAGTAGTCATGCGTGTCTATGTATATATTGTGGGTGCTCGTGTCATAGATTAGTGCAAAGTGGTGTCAATTTTGGATCACTTCAAAATAGTCTGATGTCAAGTTTGGGGTCATGCCAATATAGTTCGATGTCAAGTTGGCATTGCATCAAGATTCGTCAAATCAGTTTCAAACTAGTGTGTCAAATTGGTTTCAAGTGACCTATCAAATTAGTGCTAAACTTGGTGTCAAAATTGGGGTCAAATCAAGGTGTCAAGTGGTAGTGTTGTGTCAAATTTGAGTGCAAGAAGCAAATTGTTGATTCAAATTTAGAAGTAGACAAGTAGCCATTGAAGCCTCAAGTGTAAAATTCACAATTTAATCCACATCATAGTTGAAGCGATAGTGAAGTGGCACAACAACAAATGTTTTGCCAAGATAACCTAACTCTTTTACAGAAATCAAAGGTGAAACTAGTTAGCAAGAAGTTTTAACAAAGTGAATGACCAAAAGGTGGAAAAAAGGACCAAAAAACCAGTTAACAAGTTCGAAGAATTCAAACGAGAGGATCTTGAAGTCATCAAGAAGACCTCCTAGAAACAAAGGTACACATAATTCTTCTCCTTTTAGAATTAATAGCTTTGATCCAGGTCATCCATTGCTTAACAATATGGCATCCAATCCCTCCCCAAATTCTTCCCATGAGAACCTCACATAAGAGGAAACAGGGAGCCCCATTACCACTGACAAGGCCTTACAAACTTTATTGGTTAGTATGAACAACCTGAATAACAAGATGACCCAACTATTGGAAAGACAAATCCAACCAAATCCTCCTAGCCCAAATCACCCCATAAACACTAGAATAATGAGGATTAGGATGGAGAAGTTTATGCACAACAAATAAGTCATAATAGTAATTACCAAAATTGCTCCAATGGATAGAGGAATGATGAGGATATCTACAACAAAGAAATTTATGAGCAACAAAGAGATCATAATGATAATACCCAAAATTGCTTTTATAGACATAGGTATAATGAGGACCAAGATAGATATGCAATTTACCAACACCCAAGAGGTCCTAATGGTGTCAATTTTCCATGCATTAATATGCCCACCTTTGAGGGTCATGATCCATGTGGGTGGATAGCCAAAATGGAAGGCATTTTAGAATTATACCAAATTCGATATTAAAAAAATGTTCCTTTTGTTACTTCTAAACTAGGTACTGAAGCTTATCAATGGTTTGTATGGCTCAAACGCGAGAAGAAAAAAACCATCTACTGGGATGATTTCACCAAATAATTTCTTAACAGATTTGATGAAGGATCCTCATCTTCTTACATGGTGTGGTTGTTATCACTTAAGAAAATAGGATCAATACTGGATTATATATCAGAATTCACTAGCCTATTTTCCTATGCAAGAAATGTAAAAACTGATGTCATGGTAGTTGCTTTTAGAAATGGGTTGAAAGAGAATATTAAAGTTGAAGTGGATCTATAATATCCATCCACTGTAGATTTCTGTATACGGATTGCCAAGTTGGCTGAGAAGAAGGTGAAAATGACGACATCCATACGACGTGATTCATATGGTCGACCTCAATACCACAACAACTCTTTTCACATAAATGATCAACCATCAAGATATTTTTGCTATAAATGTTGCAATCACCATCCAAAATATCAGGCATGTGTACCACGATAGAACTTTCAAATTGAATATGCTAACAAGGAAGATGAAGAAATAAAGGAGAACAACTCTCTTGATGATCCCATATACGAAGACCAAATTGAACTCAAGGAGTTTGTAGCCAAGGAAGATACTATGGCAATTTTAATACATGCTCTTATGGGGTTATCAGCTCACCATACAATTAAAGTAGCAAGATTCATTCAAAAAAGGAAGCTAATTGTATTAATTGATTCAGGAAGTACTCACAACTTTATTAATCAAAGTAGCAGGATTCATTCGAAAAATAATGCAATTCATAGAAACTAAACTTCACATTTCAAAGGAAATAATCTTATTGCTATTAAAACCATATCTGAAATACAACAGTCAATTTTAATGTGGAAAGAAAAATAAAATGTTGCCATTACTTTGGTTTAAAAACATTTAGTATGATCTTATCGCACCCTTGACTTGCATGCAAGTAAAGTTTCTAAACCAAAGATGTTACAACCATCAAATTCTGAAACTGAAATGCCGAAAGTAAATACTAATTAGTGTTGCCACTACTTTAGTTTAGGAAACACTCAATATGATCTTGTCGCACCACTAACTTGCATGCAAGTATAAATTTTTCCAAACAAAGATGTAACAACCAAAAAACAATTTGTGAAAATTTAAAATGTTGAAATAAATACTAACTAATGTTGTCACTACTTTAGTTTAGGAATCACTCAGTATGATCTTGTCACACCACTGACTTGCATGCAAGTAAAAATCTTCCCAAACAAAGATGTAACAACCATAAAATATAGAAAATAATTTGCTGAAACAAAAATGTTGAAATAAAGACTAAAATGTTGTCACTACTTGGGTTTAAGAAACACTCAGTATGATCTTGTCGTGCCACTAAATTGAATGCAAGTAAAAAATTTCCAAACCAAAGATGTGACAACCATAAATTCTAAAAATAACTTGCTAAAATTAAATGCTAACTAGAAAAATAGTAAAATTGAAACTAAGAAAGTGGAACCTGGAAATACTGAAATGAAGACACTCAGTGAAACTTTTTGTGCCTCCTAAGTTGCATGCAAATAAAAGTCTTCTTCTCACGCAATCTAGTAGTCTCCAACTAGAACTTATGGCACTATTCTCCCTGGCAACGATGCCAAAATATCAAGTTGTAATATCTCACACTTAATTGTCAAACCAATATTAGATTTAAAGAATAGTTATCCCGTATAGATATCCATAATTCTAACCATTGATTTTTATTCAATTTTCTTAGCTTATTTGTATAAAATAAAGTTTATAGTAAATGAAAATACTAAAATTATACTTAATTTAAGGGATACAATTATGAACTACACTAGGTTTTGTGGATCTAATTTTAATGATTTTAATAATGCATTATATATCTTAATATATTATGTAATTTTGTAATATGCAATTTAATCAAATTTATATTCTAAGATTATTCTATGTTCTAACTAAATCTATTGTACTTTAGGAGGAAGAGATCTAGGGACTAACCTTTTGGAGTGGGCCTTGCCTCCTCGAGGTCAGTATTAATCTCTTCTCCTTTTTACCTTACTTTACTTTCAGTAATTTATATTCATTAAACTAATTTAAAGTTTTCTAATTCATACCTGCAAGAAGAGAAATAAAGCTATAAATACTACAATCAAAGCATGAAAAAATATAGAATTTCATTACTACACTTAGAAGAAGGATGTTGATGTTAATCTATTATTTTATTCCAATATTCATACCAACTGGTACAATGTAACATGGTTATAGTAATTCCCTGTGTATCTGTGTGTATAGACTAGACATTTTCAAGGTCTTGAATTTTCAATATATAATTTTACATAATTCCTTTCAATAGAAGTTTCAACTTTTTTTTGTTATATGTCAAGCGGATTCATATTGGACACCAAAAGTACATAACAAAATTATCTATAGTTTGAAATAGCCTAATAACTACTTTGGACTTTTACAAACAACTTTGTCTTTTTCTTTAGAAGAGGACAAATTTATTGCAATACATAATCGTAGCCATATAACAAATTATATAACAGGTTCTTATAAGGTCAACCTAAATAAAGAATAATAAATTATTCATGTCTGACTATTCTAATAGCTCATGTGGCATTGATCGAGCTGGAAATACGCGTGGTCTTATTGCACAGAAAAAATCTACTAAAAATAAATCGGTTTTTTAAACTATATCAATAGTGTCGTTCCGTAGCTACTTTAGTTGCCCTCTTTTGTAGATGGTTTTAGTAGTGCCCTTCCATAGTTGGTTTCCTTCAACTGCACCTATAGGCTGCTTCAATCGTGTTTTGTCATAGGTTGTTTCAACCATATTCTTTTGTAGTAGTCTCTATGAACACTTGTAGCTTTTACCTTTTAACAACACAACACTTTCACATGATTTATGTAAAATTACACATTCAAAATATAAGCCTGTAGATAACATTTATATAAAGATCATACTAAAAGATACACATTTTTGATGAAAATGCACATATATATCATGAAAGTTGTAACTGAAATGTAGAAATAAACTACATATTATGGTCAAATTCTATACCTCATCACATATCCTTGATCCTACACAAATCGGTTGTGCTCTTTCTCCATACTACCTCTAATATTTCCTTAACCAAATGTTAACCCAAAAAGCATTCTTCTAACCAAACATCCATCATAATTACTCATAAGGATTCATGTATTTCTCTCAAACTCCTAGTCCCTAGCCCCCCTTATTTCTTTGGTCTACATACTTAATCCCAAAAAACAAGAGGGAATCCATTTATGTCCTCTATCCCTACCCATAAGAAAGAGCATCATCTCCTTTCTAAATCATGTTGCACTTTGGTTGACATTCGTAGGGCTATCATTAAGTAGATAGACAATGTCTAAAGTGTGGATTTTAATAATTGTAGCTTTCCTACATAGAAAGAAGCTTGTATTTCCAATTGACAAACTTCTTCTAAAACCTATCTATTAAAGGAATCCATAATATTGTAATTTTTTTTTTCCAAAGAGGGAAACTTCCAAATAAGTAGAAGGTAATTTATCCACTTGCCATCCTAGAATATCCAATATCCTCCTCTGCCTCCTATGAGGGGTGTTGAGGAAAAAAACCTTGCTCTTATTGTTATTGACTTTTTCCACTATTGCTCTTTTGTATAATTCAATAACCTACAACTTTCTTGAGGATCCTTGTCTCCTATATTGAAGCTTCCCTTAACAGGATCATGTCATCCACAAATTACTAGTGGGTAATTGGCCTTAATTCATGAGTGACTATAAGACCTTTTAGATCCCCAATATGTCTATGGTTTGCTATACTTATCCCCAAAGCTTTTGCTAAGATGATAAACAAGTATGGGGAAAGAGGATCCCCTAGTACAACCTCTAAAGCTATTGAAAAACTTGAGGGGATTCATTTGCTAGGATTTAGAATCTTAATGAAGTGACACACTCCATAACTCAATTTTTTTACTATCAAAACCAAACCTCTCTAAGACCCTATTGAGAAAGTCCCAATTGACTCTATCATAGGTTTTTAACATGTCTAGTTTAGCCACCATTCTTGTTTGGTTGCTCCTAGAAATAGAATGGATTATTTTATGCACTATAATTTTACCATCCCAAATCTATTTTTCTTGAACAAAACCTCTTTTCTCATATGAAATGATGTAGGGAAAATTTTGTTTTAATCTATCAACAATAATTTTAGTAATGAATATATATAATAAGTACAAAGATTTATAGGTCTAAAGTTAGCACACGTGTGAGGATCTTGATTCATAGGAATCAAGGCTATGAAGGTGATAATTATCTCAACGTACTACCCCTTCTTTAGGCTTCCTTCACTACTTGGACCACATAATTCCCTATAATGTCCCAACATTCTTAAAAAACACATACAAGAAAACCATCAGGCCCTGGAGCTTTATCACTCCCCAAGGAAAAATTGCTTTCTTAATTTCCTTCTAAGATACAAGGGCATTTAAGATTTTATTCATTTATTCAATGACCAACTTGGGTATAAACTCTAATCTCTTGAGCTGCTTCATATTCCCTTACACCTCTATATAAAATGTGTTTGAAGTAATCCACAATCTCTCCACTAATCTCCTCCTCTTCCTAGAGCTTTTGAACCTACCTATTCTCAATTTGTTTGATGGTATTCTTATTTGTATGGATCTAGACTTTAATATGAAAAAACTTAGCATTACGATCCCCTTCCTTTAGCCATGTAACCCTAGATTTTTACCTCCAATAAGCTTCCTCTTTTGCCAAGACATTATGGTACTCACTAAGGACCTACTTCTCTTTTACTAGTAGATCCTAAATCTGATCTTCCACCTCCATATGCCCTTGAAGATCTTCTATTTCCTTTTCCAATTGTTTCTTCTATTAAAAAATGTTAGCAAAATGTTGTTTGTTTCACGTTACTAACTCTCTCTTCACTAGTTTGAGTTTCTAAGCTAGCTTGAACATACTAGTTCTCTAAACTTGGTTGTTCCACCAATCCTTCAAAAGAGATTTGAAGTCTAGATGTTGTAACCACATTAGCTCAAATCTAAATGCCGCAAGTCTCTTTCTATCCATCTCTAGTTTGACTACTATAGGAGAATAATTAGATCCTATTTTAGCCAAAGACATCAAGACTGGATTAAAGCCCTTTGAGAACCATTGGGTAGAGCACAAAACTCTATCTAACTTCACCTAGATATTCTCATTTCCCATATTTGTTCATGTAAACTTAGATCATTTCATATCTTGGTCTATTAAATCTGCATTAGTAATAAAGTCCCTAAGCTCATTCATAGAATCTAAAATTTTGACTATTTCTTCTCTTATATTTTGGCTTGAGGATAGTATTAAAATCCCTTATTATCAGTCATGTATTGTTCTCTATCCTATTAAAAAAATTAAGCAACTCTTTCCATAATTTTTTTTTGAGGCTTCTCAAGTTGGGAGCATAGACACTAGTAACAATGCCCATTGTATTGGAAGCTAAGTGTCTGAGCTCCATTGAGATGAACCTACAATCCTAAGTTGATAAAGTTCCCTCAAAAGCTTTAAAATTCTATAAAAGAACCTAAACCTTCCATAGTGCCTATTGCTACAGCTAAAAACATTCTACTACCATTCCAACAAAAGCCTTTATTTTCTCCAAGTTCCTAACTAAAAGTTTTATTTCCTAGAGAAGCAAAATATCTGGTTGATGACTTCTAATCATATTATGAAGAACACATCTCTCATTTGGGACATTCAAACCCTTGATACTCCAAGAAAGGATCTTCATTTCTATGCCTTTTCAAAGGGCTTAACCCCTCCTTACTTTAGATCCAACAGTGTTTGTTGTTTATCATCTGCTATCTTTTTTTCTATTTATATAGCACTTGTTTCTAAACCCAAGGGTTAGCTCTTTTGTTTAGGATCTACTCCCAAGTTTGGGCACACTCTTTTAGTCTTATTTTTATTACTACAAAGAGCTAACAAAATATATTTCTCCTTTGGCCCCTCCTCTTCAACATGTAAAAGTAAGGAAGGAGCAAACTCAATATTTGATTCACTTACTTCTTTAGTTGAAGAATCTTCCAAAGCTAGGTCTGCTACTTGGTTGTTGATTGCTTCATCATTATCTAGTGCATCCTCCTTTCCCTCTACCTCATTTACTTCCAGTTGAGGAACCTCCATAACTTTAGGTTTCTCTTGGGAGCTTCCAAAAGGACTTTTGAGTCCTAATCCTAAGAAGTCCTAGAGTTGGACTCTTCTTGCTCTCTCATTTAGGAAGGACCACCTTCCCTCTAATTTGCTTGCTCAACCTTCTAACTAGGAGAGACTCCACAGGAGTAGTCACGAGCCAAATAACCATCCTCATAACAAACCCTACAATGAAAGGGCAAGTTCTTATAATTGACTTCTTAGACATGCACTCCCATATTTGAAGACATGGTAATGGATTTTGGGAGAAGTTTTTGCAAGCCCACCTTAATTCAGAACCTAGTATATATTATCAGCAATTGTTCGATCATAGACGATGAAACAACTAATAACTCCCTAAGGTAATTTCCAATTATTTCAAATATCTCTAGGGAAAAGAACTCCAAAGGCAAACCATATAGTCACATCCATACTGAAACCTTATTCATTTTTTATTGATTAGGGTTAAAATCAAGTTTCCACGACTTAAAAAAAAAGCCCCGTCACTCCTAAGAACCACAAACCACCTAGCAAAGCCTTTTGAAAGTCTCCTAAGAAGTTGAAGGCAACTACCACAAATCCTTCTATAGGAATTTTAAAAAGACTTGCCCTTTTAGCTCTCACTTTGTCTTAATCCAATTTTGTAAAACTAGCAAACTTGGCCAAACCCCTAAGAGTTTGCAAATAAGAAAGTCTAACAAATTCTTTAAGTTTCGTTGACTAGAGATTTTAGGATGCTCAACATGTGCTCTCCTGGTTCAACAAAATGGACTTTGACAACTATGACATTCCCCCTAAAAAGAAGGTTTTTCTACACTTTATATCCATAAGAGAGGTTGAGCCCACAATTTTCTTCTTCCCTTTCCTACCTACCAAAGTCCAGTTATTATCTTGCAATGAGTCCCCCTTTGTTCCTACTTGAAACTACACAGACCCTAGCCTCTGGAGCAGAGTTGAAATAAGATCCGCCTTCTTACCAGCCCCGCTCTTTTCCATCGTTCTTCCTTCACACTGCCTATCCTAAGATTTGTATGTCTAACAAATAATAAATGATTAGGCTTGAGATTCAATTATTTTATTTTTTATTTTTTTTATTTTTAGAAGAATCCATCATGAATGGTAACATGATATCACCGGGCCTCCCATGATATCCCTGATTCACAATTTTGTGAAAGGGTACATGAAATCATTACTTTCAACAATGACGAAAATTGTGAATCATGATATCCCTGATTCACAAATTTGTGAAAGGGTACATGAAATCATTACTTTCAACAATGAAGAAAATTGTGGTCGTCTAAAATAGGGCATGATTTTGTGATTTTGCGCCTTGTAAAAATGGGGACTATTTTTATTAGGGTCATCCATCCTCCCATAGAAATCCACCTATTAATCCATTTCTCAATTTAGCTTTCACTCTCTCCAACAACCAAGTCTATTCCTTTTTTTTTTGCGTTCCAATTATAAGTGGAATTCCTAGGTAGCTGATTGGAAGAGATATCTTCTTTTATCTTAATTTATCCAACAACATTATCTCATATCTAAATGAGCAATGGAAAAATATGACCTTGTACTTTTCTACATTTATAATCGCACAGAACATAGTTGAATAAAAACATATCATATAAACATCACACTCCCTCCATTATGACCATTACTTTATTCACATTAACCTACTTTACTTAAAAAAATATTTATATATATATATATATATATATATATATATATATATTAAAGTGATACGAAGTACAATGAACCTATATTAAAACGATAATAATATATTAATTTATTTTTTTGAATTTACATGGTGGAATCGGTAGCTGCTACGAATCCGGGCAGGCTGTGCAGCTTTTTATGGCCGCCACAGTATTCTGCGATGTCCGCCCCAAAAGCCGCCACACAGATTTTCGCGCATTCCGCCCCTATAACCACCATGCCACAATCATTTTAAACCTTTTACTGAAAACACCAAGAAAAGGATTAACGTCCAGTCTGACGAAATATATTAATTTATTAAATGGCAATGCTCAAGCAAATCACATGAAAGGGGGACAAGGAGAATCATGAAAGATGGCTTTTGGAGCAAATAGTTAACATGAGTGGATCATTGAATATATATTAAACTACATGTCATCAAAGGAAGACATGGATATGGAGAAGGTCGAGGCAGGGAGATGTTCCGAGGACCCTGGAAAAATGGAGGAGGGACTTAGGGTTTCTGAAATGGCGGGGGTGACGGTGGCAGAGGATAAGGTGGGGAGCAAGGATAAGGGGGACGGCGCCGGTGGCGGAGGGTTTGGCTGCGAAGAGCGGACGATTTTATTTAATTATTATTTTTAATATATTTAATATATATATATATATTTTTTGAAAAATATTTTTTATAAATATCATTTGTGGAGATTGGATTAAAATCACAACACCTATGTAAATGGTACATCATACTTACACGATATCATATTATATTTTATATTATTACTAGCAAACTTCATTATTCGTGTTTTTAAATTGAAAATAATAAGAATAATGAAATATAATTAAGTTAAATTATTTTTAACAAATATTATAGATAATTTATTCAATAAATTATTAGTTGTCTTGGCAAGATAATGCATTGGTAAGGCTTTAACTTGTCTTTAAGAAATCTAAAAAAATACAATGCCAATGCCATTTCATTTCATTAATATATAAATGAAATTTATTAGACTGAATTTTAGACAATTCACAAAGAAAGAATGTAAAGATCAATTTGGACACCACACGCTATAAGCTAGATCAATTTTAGACAATTCACAAAGAAAGAATCTAATGATCAATTCGGACCCCACTCTATGCCCACGGCGTTTCATTGGTAATTATGGTGTCAGTTTATCACCGACTCTATGCCCAAGACGTTTCCTTTCACTGGTGATTATGGTGTCTACGTAGCACTTCTGAGACTGTTTAAGACCATACAAACATCTGGACCAGACACCAATATAGAGGGCCCTCAAACGGACATAAAATAAATCAAGAGATCTTCTCTTGGCCAGACTTTGGGGTTATAATGGAGCATGCATGTACTCATTCTTTATCCTCTGCTGCAGTCTCCTTAACACCCAGAAACAGCCTTACTTCTTGCCTTAATTTATGTCCTAAAATAGGAAGGCCATTAAAGAATAAAACAGCTACAAGCCCTTGCTTTTCTGGTAATACCCACTTAACTTGTTGGGTATGTCAACAAAATTCTTGCTGAAATTTTGTTTTGCAATCTCCAAGATATTTACATTGAATATATGCAGGCTGTTCTCATGGCCAAGATTTGAGCTTGGGGAGGAGAGGCTTGCTCAAGGGTGTTGGAGCAACTGGAATTTTAATGTGTGCTTCTCTGCTGGCTGAGCCTTCTGTCAAAGGTTGGTTCTTATTAATTTGTATGGGGTTTAAACATAATGTCATGGAAGTTTTTATGAAAAGAATCAAATAAATGATTTAGATTACAACTGCATCCCAATAGTAATAAACGTCTAAACAAATATATGCACTACAAAGGTGTTACAGATCAGTCCGACCTATAGAGTTTTGAAAGTCATCTCACCTCTTATCTTATTTATATAATGGCTTCTGGAAAAGTTAAAAAAAGTAAGCCACTTTTAAAGTTCCACTAGCATTCCGCATATATCTTTCACTACTTTGGCTCCAAAATGCATGGGAAGAGGCACTCTGTGTTGGGCTATGTGAGACGACGCACTCGTGTTAACATTGTTTAAATCAGACCACGCTGTCCTTCTTTGGGTCAAAATACATGGGGAGAAGCAATTGTATTATACTATCCACTTACAGATACATGTTTTTTAGCAAAATCTCTTGGAGTATTCAAGCCTTCACCATCAGGCCCACTCGTGCTGTGCAAAGGAAATAAAGACAACATTTAATGGCCATATAATAATGTTGTCTATCCAATACAGAAAGCTTCCCAGACTGCATACTTACTTTAACTGTTGGAACATTAGACTTTTTATTTAGAATAGCAAAGTCTTCACTATGAAACCCCCCACTCAAGTATGGTTTACATGCTTTGGATGGAATCCCTTACAACATTATTGAGTATTGGTCTCAATAATATTAGTGCATCATCCCTTAGCCATTTAGGTGGGCTGACTAAGCGGGATAAACATGAGGGTTCTCTTAAACCATTTAGGTGGGCTGACTAAGCCGGATAAAAAAATCATCCCTTACCTTTCTCCTAAGATCTTCCTTTAGCCCATAGCCCATCAACACGCATCAGACGTTTAAACAAAACTAGAATCCCGCAAAATATTAAACAATTGAAGTACTCAACACATCACAAACATTTTAGATACTAGATGACGCGTCTAATACTCACACTCGATTTAATTTCTACTATCAATGAGTTAGTTCAATTTTCATAAGACTGAATTACTTCTTGAGACATAGGAACTTGTCCTTTGGCAATGGCATTGTCAGCCAGTCAGACTCTCTTTACCATATACAAAATTCCATTTGTACTCTGTTCAGTATCTTCTCATGGAGGAGAAGTCATACTGAATTTTTACGTCTTACATTCTCCATTGAAACTTTTAAAAATCTAGCTATCACTTAACACTATGGTTTTGGATGAGTGGCTTTAGCATCTTCCAATCAACTTCACTGAACCAACTCTTGTGTGGCTTAGCAATGTCCTCTACCTTTGCATTTGTAAGAGAAACTGTTCACTGCTTTTATGGGCCATTAAGAAACATCTCTTCACATTGATGAAATACTTTTATGTCAATGCATTGTCATCATCATTGCTTGCATATTTACGTCACCATAACTCAAAAGCTGCAATGCACCTTCTGAGCTTCTACTAAATGATGCCAAACTTTGTAGTATCTAATACCTTGATCACTTCCTCATGTGGAGTTTGGATTTACTTGAAAAGTGACAACACTCGTATCGCATGTGCTAGTTCATGGCCTTGTACACATCATTGCATATACCAAACTGTCAACCACATGTTGATAGGGAACCATCCACATACTATTGTCTTCTTCCTACATCTGAGGTGTAGCACGACGGTGGTATTCCGCAGTTGAAGGAACAGAGAAGGAATGATAGAGTAAATTGGCAAAACACTAATCAGCATGCAGTCCGAGTAACACTCAGATGGTCTCAGGTCTTACTACAGATGATCTGCAACACAATTTACCTCGTCCTTGATGGCCCTGCACAACACAACAAATCAGATAGCCTTGGATTTAAATGGGACGTCTTGGGTAAACAATCCAAACAGCCCAGTCTCTTCATCTACAATAAAAAGAATAAGGTGGAAACAATTCGAATCATCGATCTACAACAATGACAATCAACTACAATCACATGTATAAAGATTATACAATCTGCATACCAATGGCTGAATGGCAATATTATTATCAGCAAGAATATGTTTCTATACAGTGTAGAAATAAAATTTAACATACATAAACACAATTCTTCTTCCACTTAAATAAACCTACATATCTACCTTCTGCAGCAATTAGCAATGACAATACATACAGGAAACATAACAAATGATAAATGAATATAAGCAGATCTTGTATTAACAATAGCCTGTACAGTAAAATATGTACGACGTTCACCTTACATACACAACACCCAACATACCCGGTCAGCCTTTCCTTCCATGCCAACCACAACCACACCAAACACCGGCTAGCCACCTAACAACATCCACATTCTTCAACCAGCCATACACTTCGGCCCTTACATTCCCCAAATGAATGAGGGAAGGTTCTTATTTATACAACTAAAAAGTAGTTGCATCCTCCAACTACTCGACACCTCATCATTTTTCTAAATTACATTTGACATGCATTTGTCTCACATTTACATTTCATTTCGTGAGTTGCTTTATGAGTTAACTATACATAACATTACACACTATCATATGAAATATTACATTATGACTTTATAACTTTATAAAACATACGAACATTTTGTCAAACACTTTGTATCCTAACTACAAAATAACACAAATTGGAAAAACTTATTCACTAATTACCTAGACATATCAATTTGCCTGCCTACATACAGTGCAATTATCTCCTTTATCCTTTGTACTCTTTTGTGCATGTATCTATGCATGTACCCTCTAAAATGGATGAGGGGTCTTATTTATAAATTTGGGGAGGTAGTTACTTCCCCAGCTACCTACCTAACACCTCATCCTCTTACATTACATTTGTCATGCATTTTCATTTCATTTCATTACTAACTACATGACTTATTAATTATACGTATGTTATCCATCATTTTATCATACGCATATCAAAACATTATATAAAAAAAAAAACTACTATATTCAAAATTGCATGTGTGCATCCTTGACTTCCGACACACTACATTATGTACGAGGTGGCGCTTGAGATGGCACCATGTTAGAAATAACACCTACATCTTCCCTCCCCTCTAAATTGGTCAACATTCTCATTGATGACTGCTGCTGCTCCTGAGTGCTCTGACTTTGCTATGGATGAGGCATTGGCATAGGTACTCCACCCAACTCCTGAATTTGTAACTTCAAGGCTTTAGTATCTCCCTTCAACCTCTTTGCATAGGCTTGGTATCGAGCCTACTGGAAGCCATAATGGCGTGACTTCTGCTCAAATTTAACCAGCCTGGCCTTCAATTCAACCTCTCTTTTTGTCGCTTTAGGTTCCTTCCATGCGGCTTCTGTAAGCTGCTCATCACGCTTTACAATCAGCTGGTCTTAATGAGTAGTCTCTTGAATATTTGCTTTAAGGGCTTGTTCTTTCACCACACACTCTGATTTCAACTGACCAATTAGTTGATCCTGCACTTGCATCATGCTTTCCATTTCTGTCCTCATCCTCACTAGTTTTGCTTCGGCTTCCTGTTGCATGTGCCAAATCTATCCTTCCACCAATTGCAACTAGTTGGCTTGCTCTTCTTCTTTTAGTTTCAGGTTGTTTCGTGGATTACTGGAATGCTCTGTCTAGATATTTAATATTTACACAGTATAAATTGCATTCATTCACGGATAAATCATATTCAACAATAATGCAGAAATATTGATAAAACAAACTTTAAACAAATAAGCAGTGAAGATGGAAAGCCACTTGAGGTGGGCGCTCCCTCGCCGTGAAGGCTAAATATGCGAATAGCGCAGATGATAAAAAGATAGATCATAGATATTATGAATGATAAATCAATCTAGTCTAAATAGTAAAAATGAATAATTAAATGGAACCTAACATAGTTGGCTATGTTAGGGTTGTAGCATGACTCCCCTCCTCGGAAAGCTTTGTCCTCAAAGCTGGAAATGACTGGAAAATACTTTCAGATTCCCAGGTTGCATCTTCTTCAGGTAAATCCTGCCACTTGATGAGAAATTCTTGGATGTGACGAGATCTGAGTCTGCGGGATCTGGTTTGTAGTACTTCTTCTAGTTGTAGATGGATACGCCCTTCTTCATCCAACACTGGTAATTTGGACTGAGAGTGTATCTTCTGGCCAATCACCTTTTTGAGACAGGAGACATGAAATACTGGGTGTATGCGAGAGGATTGGGGTAACTCTAGTTTATATGCTACCTCACCAATGCGACGCACAATTTTATAAGGACCATAGAATCGTGGTGACAACTTCTGACTGGATTTGAGCTTCAATGATAGCTGCTTGTAGGGCTGAAGACGTAGGAATACCATATCACCAATATTGAATGTTCATTTTGAACGCTGCTTGTCCTGTTGCTGCTTCATACGATTTAGTGCGTGGACCAAATTATCTTTCAAGATAGTGAGCATTGCTTGTCGCTTCTGTAACCAATCATTGACTTGGGCCACTTTGGAAGATCCTGGTACATAATCGACAATTGTTGGTGGCTTTGTTCCATATAATGCTTCAAAAGGAGACATCTTAGTGGAAGAATGATAAGAAGTATTGTACCACCATTCCGCCAATGACAACAATTGATTCCATTGATATTGTTTATCCTGAACAAAACATCTTAGGTAGGTACCCAAACATTTGTTAACTACCTCTTTTGACCATCTGTTTGTGGATGGTATGCAGAAGACATATTTAATTTGGTACCACTAAGTCAAAATAATTCTCTCCAAAAATTGCTAGTAAATATGGGATCACGATCACTTACAATATTTTTGGGCATTCCATGTAATTTAAAAATTGAATCCATAAATACCTTGGCCACTTTGCTTGCTGAAAATGGATGTTGTAAAGCCTAAAAATGAGCATATTTGGAAAGGCGATCAACTACCACGAAAATTACTGTTTTTCCTTCCGACTTAGGAAGACCTTCAATAAAATCCATGGAAATATGTTCCCACTGGCGATCCGGAATAGGTAACGGTTGAAGTAATCCTGGTGATTTGATTGTTTCCCCTTTATTGCGTTGGCACACTTCACATTCAGCTACCCATTGCTTAACTTCTGCCTTTAATCCTTTCCAACAAAAGGATTGTTTAACCCGCATGTAGGTTTTCAAAAACCCGGAATGTCCTGTTGAAGGAGAAGCATGTGACTCTTCTAGAATCTGTACTTTGATTGGTGAATTATGAGGGATGTAAATACGATTCTTCTTACGTAATATTTGGCCATCATATGCGAAAAGAGGGTACTTAGAGGAACCCCTAGATAACTCTTGAATTATTTGAGTTGTTTCACTGTTGGACAACCATTCTTCTTGTAACTGAGACACCCACTGTGAACATGGCCCTGAAATGGCACTAATAACTACTTCATCTTCGTATTTTCTAGATAATGCATCCGCAGCCACATTTTCTTTACCTTTCTTATATTCAATCACAAAATCATATCCCAATAATTTAGTCAACCACTTATTTTGTTCGGGATAAGAAAACCTTTGTTCTAAAAAATGCTTGAGACTGTTGTGATCGGTTTTAATAATAAAACGGCTATTGATTAAGTAATGCCTCCATTTTTCCACTACATGTAAAATAGCCAACATTTCTTTTTCATAGGTGGATTTACCCAGATTTTTCCCTGAAAGTTGTTTACTTTCGAAAGCCAAGGGATGACCTTCCTGCATTAGTACTGCACCAATACCAGTTCCTGAAGCATCACATTCAATGACAAATGGTTTTTGAAAATCTGGAGTGACCAAAACTGGAGTCGTACACATGGCCTCCTTGAGAGCCTCGAAAGCTTTAGTAGCTACTACTGACCATTGAAAAGCATCCTTCTTGGTGAGAGCCGTGAGAGGACCCTCAATTTTACCATAGTCACGCACAAATTTGCGGTAATAGCCTATGAGACCTAAAAAACCATGAAGTTTTTTGATGGTTTTAGGCAGGGGCCAATCTTGTATTGCCTTAATCTTATTGGGATCTACCTTAACACCTTTGTGAGATACTATATGACCGAGGTACTCCACTTCTTGAACACCAAAGGAGCATTTAGATCTTTTGAGAAACAACTTTTCTTTGCGTAGGATATGGAGAACTCTGTCCACATGTACTAAATGATCTTTCCATGATTTGCTATAGATGAGTATGTCATCAAAGAAGACTAGAACAAATTTTCATAGGAATGGACAAAACACTTGGTTCATGAGACTTTGGAATGTAGATGGTGCATTAGTGAGACCAAAAGGCATGACCAGAAATTCATAATGACCTTCATGAGTTCGAAAGGCTGTTTTGGGAATATCCTCGTCCCTAACTCGGATTTGGTGGAACCCTGAGCGTAAGTCCAATTTGGTGAAGAATTTGGCACCATGTAGCTCATCTAGTAAATCATCAATGACAGGAATAGGAAACTTATCTTTGATTGTGATTTTATTGAGAGGACGAAAATCTGGACACATACGCCAAGAATTGTCTTTTCGACGGGCTAAGACGACATGTGAGGAATAAGGACTAGTACTATGACGGATGACACCCTGGTCTAATAGTTCTTGGACAATCTTCTCAATTTCTATTTTTTGGGGTTGGGGATAACGATAAGGATGACCATTGGGTGGAAGACTACCAGGCACTAGATGTATGGCATGGTCATGAGATCTCTTGGGGGGTAGGCCTGTAGGTTCTTGAAAAACCTCCACATAGTTAGACACAATGTTTTGGAGATCTTCCTCTTTGATTTCTGGTATAGCTTGTTCTAATTTTTCAAGGCAATTGATTTGGGCTATGAATCCCCCACCATATTTTCTTAACAACTTTTCCATGCTATGTGAACTTACAACTTTTGATGGAGGTGTGGGCAGTCCTTGAAGACGGATGGTCCTCCCATTGGCTTGTCATTCCACAAAGCGATGTTTGTGATTAAAACCCACGGTGGTTTCCAATTGTTCCATCCATGCAACACCTAAAATAACTTATGAATTTCCTAATTCCATAACAAAAAGAGGACCTTGCCAAGTATACGTACCCATTTGTAGTGAAATTGAAGATGTCTTACCGAGACATTGAGAAACTTCCCTGCTTGCCGTTCTGACTTGAAACCGATCTTGACTAGAAGAGTAGACGTGCAGACCCAGTGTCCTTGCAAGTCTTGCATCAATGAAGTTGTGAGTACTTCCAGAATCAATTAGTACCGTCACCCGCTGCTTCCGAATGAAACCTGCCACCTTAGAAGATAACCCCATAAGAGCATGTACTAAAATAGTCATGGTATCTTCCTCAGCAACAACTTCGTCTTGTGCATTTTGGTCCTCAACTGGGAGATCCTCAGGTGCGTCGTACTCCTCTATTTCTTCTTCCTGGTCGGCATATTCAATTTGAAAATTTTGTCGTGGTGTACATGCTTGATCTTTTTGATGTTGACTGCGACATTTGTAGCAGAAGTATCGTGACGGTTGATCATTTCTTCGAAAAGAGTTGTTGCGGAATGGAGGTCGACCATATGAATCACGTCGTGTGGATGATCCTATGTGCACCTTTGTTTCTGCTAAGTCAACAATCCTTATACACTCATCCAACTTGGATGGATTTTGTAGATCTACCTCAACTTTAATATGTGCTTTTAATCCATTTCGAAAAGCTGCTACTACCACGTCCTGTGGTAGGTCTTCTGCATAGGAAAGCATACTGGTGAATTCGGAAATATAGGCCCCTACTGATCCTGTTTGCCTGAGTGACAACAATCGTACTGTGTATGAACCTGTGGGACCTTTGTCGAATCTGTGAAGAAAGGCTCTTTTGAAAGTATCCCAATATAATGCATCTTGGGGCTCCTCACGTTTATACCATGTAAACCATTGATAAGCTTCAGTGCCAAATTTGGTTGCTGTAAAAGGGACCCTGTCCTTGTCCTGAAATTTGTAAAATTCTAAGATGCCATCCATTTTTGCAATCCATCCGCGTGGATCCTGGCCTTCAAAGGTAGGCATATCAATGCGTGGATGATTGACTCCCATTGGACCTCTTGGTTGGGCATAACAATTATTTCTATCTTGTTCCTCGTTACTTCTCTGTCTTTGGTTGTTATTTTGATAGGGTCTGTGAAACCCTCTTTGTTTCTCCATATTTTATTCATTACCCCTATCCTCAATATTTTGGTAACCATTGTTAGTCAGGGATTGACTATGTTGCCCTCTATGGTGTGTATAGTCGTCATTGTAGACATCCGTACTCCAGTGATTGGAGCTAGAAGGATGTTGGGGCGGTTTCTGAGATGCGTTGAAACTTGCAGTCATCATCTGAAGATTTACTATCAAATCTTTTAACAACTGATCATTAAGCACTGGACGATTACTGTCCACTTGGGTAACGTTATCTTGTGCTGAATCTGGAGAAGAATTGGATGCCATTGGGCTGACCATTGGATGATTCGGATTAAAACTACCAATTCCGGATGGAGAAGGAGAATATTTTGTACCTGGGCTTCGACGAGCTCTTCTGACGTTATTGTTGGGAGTTTCCGAGCTTGTTAATCGTCCGTCAGATCCTTTGATCCAACTTCTGCTCATGCACTTTCCAAAGTCTCCCGCTTAGTAGTCCTTGAGCTTCAATTTTTGCAAAATTTGGGTTGGCTTTGGCAAAAATTTTGTTGTTTTTTCCGCCTTAAGTGCCACTCCAACTGTGGCGCGGATTGGAATTTTGGCTCGCCTCCTTGACAACAACTTTTGACCAACTTTCAACAATTTTGACACTTTCAACAATTTTCTTGATGACTTACTTGACCCCGATTTGATAGCAATGTGACCGACACCGTTTGACACCTGATTTTGACAACAATGTGACACTTTGACCCTGATTTGACAGCAATGTGACACTTTGACCCTGATTTGACAGCAATGTGACACCACTTGATTGACTCAAGACCGACACGGACGATCCGAAACGACAACACAACCCGTAACGACACCCAACACGACAACACAACCCGTAACGACACCCAACAGCGACAACCAGACAAGACGCGAGAACGACACGACTGACGAGCACGACACGACAACACAACCCGTAACGACACCCGACAACGACAACCGGACAAGACGCGAGAACAACCAGACAAGACACGCGAAGGACACGACCCACAAGACACGCTACATAGTGAAGGGACCACTGGACGCACGACTAACGGACGGACCAACGACAACGCGTGAGGACTGAAGTAGAACACGTGGGACCAGAAACCTACATTGGGACCACTAAGGACCAAGATGCGTGGGAAGGGCGTAGGAGCGACAGCTGGGTAAGTAAGACTACGCGTGGGAGGAGGCTAGCCTTGTGACCGAAGTCACGTTTGGTTACCTGCCGCTTCCGCCGTATAAACCACCCTCTATTGTTCGTATGCCCAATGTGGGATATATATCCCCATGACCGAAAAAAAAAAATATTTTATGAGCGCTTTACAAACCTTAATATATCGCGTAATTTTTTTTATTTTTGCTCGCTCCTGATTGGTAGATGGCGGAAGGAGAGTAACCGGACGAATCTGCATTCACTGGGTGATGTTTCTTCTGGTTTTTGAATTCTGTTGCACGCAAAGGTCGGCGAAAATTCTTGAATACGTCTTCTGCTATGTTAGAACGTTGAATGAACTCCTAAATCACTCCAGAACTGATGGCTTTTCCAATTACTATCACAGCGAATTGATGGGATTTTCTGGGGGTCTTCTACTCTCTTAAATCGTTCGATTGCTTGACCTGAAACGTCGAAAGAAAAAAAAAAAACTTCGGTTGGTGTAGACGCTTCCCCGTAATTTGATGAGGTAAATCGGCGCCTGCGTTGGTGTGATGGTGAAATGCACACTCGGCTGTTGCTTGGTCTTCATGATTCCTCCACCAGGTTCCACTTGCAGAGGGATGTCTTACGATGTTTTACCGCCGCCTGCGAGGGATTCTTCGGTGACTTGCGCTCACGCCCAGATCGCTAACCTGATACCACTTGGAATGCTCTGTCTAGATATTTAATATTTACACAGTATAAATTGCATTCATTCACGGATAAATCATATTCAACAATAATGCAGAAATATTGATAAAACAAACTTTAAACAAATAAGTAGTGAAGATGGAAAGCCACTTGAGGTGGGCGCTCCCTCGACGTGAAGGCTAAATATGCGAATAGCGCAGATGATAAAAAGATAGATCATAGATATTATGAATGATAAATCAATCTAGTCTAAATAGTAAAAATTAATAATTAAATGGAACCTAACATAGTCGGTTATGTTAGGGTTGTAGCAATTACCACAAGTGTGAAACAAAATTTGCTTAAGGATCTGCGTGAGTGGTGAAACAAACACTCGACGTTTCGTTGATTATTGCAAGTGTGAAACAGAATTTGCTGAAGGATCTGCGTGAGTGGTGAAATAGACACTCGGCGTTTCGTGTATTACAGCAAGTGTCATGGCACATTTGCAAACTTCAAATTATTCTGATAATGCACCTGAGTTGGGTTGGAATGCACAATTACCGCGCACACCACCTAAAGAAATTGACTACATCATGATGCGTGTGTAAGCAAGAAAACACGTGGACATGAATACCTAGTCCAATGGAAAAGAAAAAACTCCAAAAGATGCAACCTAGATGAGTGCAGCTCAAGTTGCCAAGCATGGCAAAACAATTGAAGAGCTCATGAAATTTTAAGGCATGGGAGTTTGATGCAGGAGCATCGCATTCTAACCCTCTTCCTCTTAAATTCCTAACGGTCATATTTTTTGTCGGTTACTTTTCTGTTTTGTAACCGTTCTCTTTGCAACGGTCACATTGTAACGATTGAATTTCTCTTTGCAACGGTCATATTGTAACGGTCAAATTTCTCTCTGCAACGGTCATATTGTAATGGTCGAATTTCTCAGAGCCTATAAATGCTCGATTCGATCAGTAGTTGGGGGGTTGTCAGTTCGGTACCACCTCGTGGTGGCCAGGGGTTGTTAACATTGAGTATTGTGGTGTTCTGAAACGAAGCAACATTGACATATCTGCCTCTTGAGGAAATTTGTAGCACTTTGTATAGTGCATGGGTATATAAGTACCTAAAATGGAGCGACATTGACATATTTGCCTCTTGAGGAAATCTGTAGCACTCTGTATAGTGCATGGGTATATAAGTACCCAAAATGGAGTGACATCGACATATCTGCCTCTTGAGGAAATCTGTAGCACTCTGTATAGCGCGTGGGTATATAAGTACCTGAAATGGAGCGACATCGACATATCTGCCTCTTAAGGAAGTTTGTAGCACTTTGTATAGTGCGTGGGTATATATGTACTTGAAACGGAGCAGCATTGACATATCTATCTCTTGAGGAAGTTTGTAGCACTCTGTAGAGTGCGTGGCTATGTAACTGCATCTTCGAATGCTTGTAATTTCAAGGCTTTTATTTAATAAAAAGCATATATTTATTATGTGTCGTGTCTGTGTGTGTTGGTCAGCTTTGGCTATGGCGTTGCTGACATCACTCCTCCATGCTGTCACGTTCTCCATCATTTAGCATCCATTTCATGCTCCCTATCTCTTCCACATATGTATCTACAACATGACTCATTCTATCCTTCAAAAATCCTTGTCCTTCACTGAATTCCTTCTGCAATTCGCTTCCTTGGCTTCAGATTTTTAAATCTTCTGGCAGCAGTTAATTCCAACTACCCCAATTGTTTTTTGGGTGACAGCTTCAATTCATAGCTCCACATGGCACGCCTGCACTTTGTGCCCTTTGTTGCTTTGTTTGTGTGCCCTTCTTTGCAACTGCTTGTACGACTCTAATGGTAGGTACGATCTGACTATGGACGGCCCAACTCCATACAACTCAGTCTTGGACGACCCATTTGCAGACAACTTGGTCTTGGATGACCAAATTGTACACTACTCGGCTCCAGACTGTAGATTCTCCAATGGACTTGACATAGACGGCTCAATTCTAGATGACCATTCCTTCACAACTACTTCTTGTCCCTACAACAATTTCTACAATAGCTTGGATGGCCTGTACAACACCTTGCAACAATGTTTCCCTTGCTTGGACAACATGTCGTATGGTCTTTGGAAAAATCTTCTACAACACTTGTTCGGCCGTCACTCGTGCTTCTTTGGAATTCCATGCAAATGTCTCTTGTACTTCCTTACTTTTATCTACAACACTGTCTTGCCATTGTTGCAAATTTTCCACATGCAAAAGAAAAGCAAATTTTGCCAGCAATAGGGAGGGATTTTCAGAGAAACCCTTTCTGACACTTTCTCTCCTTCTCCAATGTAGCTTTCTTCTTTGGCAATACAACTTCCCTCTTTCCCAGCACAATTTTCTTCTTTTGCAATGCAACTTCTCTCTTCTGTGCAATGGGTTGATGCTTGTCCTTCACCAAGAATTTTACGTTTTGTATGCTCTATAGAAACTTGCACCAAGGATGCTTCCTCCTTGCTCCTCTGTGCTTCTCCTTGACATTGAGCATTTGAATAAGTGCAAGCTCCTGGCATCGGTTTATAAGATGAAGGTAGTTAGGGCACACTTAGCCTGCATGCGACAATTGCCCTTTAACTACCACTTCACCTTCCATAACTGCTTTACATGCAACTGACATTTTTGCATGTATTTCCTTGTCAACTCAAATTTTGCCACTTTGCGCATGGCGGGCCCATTGTAATGCTCTACACTTTTGCATTTTGGATTTTCCTGCTTTCAACTTGGAATACCCAAGTGGCTAGAAGACCTGCATTGCTGTCTAGATGACTTTTCTAACTACTCACCTGGGCAGCTCACATGCCTAGATGACTTACTTTGTAGACTCAAACGACCTGTTATGCATGACTTTCTTCTTGGTCATCCTATCAGCCTAACGACATGCTATTCTGGATGATCTTGGTGGCCAAACGACCCACCTCCCCATCTTGATTGTCTCCTCTAGTGTTGATTTCTTTGTGATTGTCTCTTGGGTTTTGCATCATTTCCATCAACCTGTCGATCTTTTGGCAACTCTTCCTCTCCTTCGGACGACCTGCCTTCTCTCTCCTCAGATTCTATGCAACTTCTAAATGACTTTTCCCTTATTGCCAGTTGGATTGAATGCTATGGTGGCCTGAGGATAGTCTAGGATCCTAATAGTCTTCTTGGACGATTTTTGACCCTTGGTCTTGTCATCCCAAGGGTTTCTTGAGGTCATACTCCTTCTGTCAGACAGCTAGGGGGTGGTCTAGATGGCTCGCCCTATTGGCTAGATGGCCTATGGGCCATCTGGAGAAGACTTCTTCCCCAAGATGGTCGAGAAAGAGGCCAAATGGCTTCCCTCTTGGCCATGCTGACCCAAACGACCTAGGGTCCTAACAACCCACCCAGGCTGCCTGAGTAGTGTTGATCAAATGCCCTCCTTATTAGGTAGCTTTTGCAAACCACTTTGACTACCCACAGAATCGTTCAAGTTATTTGGTGAATCTTGCCTTCTCCATTCTATCCTCCTTCCTACTTCTCCTTCCTTGAAAGTGTTCTAAATTTCTTGTTGAGGTACTTCCTACATCACAACATTTGGCAGTAAGTTTACATTACATACTGTTTGGACAACTTGTTGCCTCCTTAGTGTTCCCCGTCTCATTTTTCTTTCGAGTTCCAATTGGCACTCCTCCAATATTTCTCCTCACTACTTGAACTCGTCAAGGACACACTACTGGATTCATTTCCCAAGTTCCCAACACCTATTGCTTCACTTGTTAATATTTGCCAAGGCGCTTCATGAATATTGTGCCATTCCACTTCCCTTGATGCAATTCTATTAGCTTAACAGGTAGTCTTTTTCCAGAAACTCAACTTTCTACGCATAGTCATTAGCAATTTCCAACATTTGTTTGTTTGCCATGTACCTCCAAGGGTCTCTTCTAGAATTGTTCCTTCTTCGGAAAAATTCTGCCTACTAGTTGCTTGGATATCTTGTGTAGGCAGGCAAATTGATATGTTTGCTTTTAATAAATAAGTTTTGTTATTTAGGTTATTTTGTAGTTGTACACAAAGTGTTTGACGAAATGTGCATACATATATTTAATAAAGTTATAAAGTAGTAATGTAATAATATGATAATGTGCAATGTTAAGTCATGTACAAACAAGTCATAAAGTGACTTATGAAATGAAATGTAAATGTAAGTTAATGCAAGTGAAATGTAATTTGGGAGAATGATGAGGTGTCAAGTAGTTAGAGGGTGCAACTAATTTCTAGTTGTATAAATATGACCCTTGCCTCATTCATTCATATGTAAGGTTGATGGATGTAATTGTGGTGGACGGTCATAGTGTGTGGAGTTGGCCGACGTGTGTTCTGCACAAGGTTGCAGACTATAGATTGTATGTAATGCTATTGTTGTATAGAATTTCTAATAATAAAAATCTGCTCATTCATTTACATTTGCCATTGCTGTTGTTATTGTATGTTGCCTTTGTATTGTTATTATTAATTGATGCAACTATGTAATTTATATAAGTAGAAATGGAATTGTGTTTAAGTATATTAAATTTTGTTTCTATATTTTGGTGTTGTTGCCTCTATGACATTGGCTCCAATCTCATGACATGGAGTTGTGAGAAGCAAATCCTTTGGGATGGAGCTCAACGATGGTGATGCAATGCAACTATTGATGCCAAAGATGCAAATGGAGAAGTAGATTTATTTGTTGATCCTTATGAAGGGTCGTACAATGGGACGTGTATAGAAGACACATAGAAGGGAGAAGAAAGGCAGACTACAAAGGGTGTGTACGATGGAATGGAAAACGGTTGTACATCTAACAACCGTACAAATGACAGGTATCATTCAAGTGATAGTTGTTCAAATGCATTGCTGAGTTGTCGTTCAGTTGATCGAACATACACTGCCATTTAGTCAGCTATTATATTATCAACTAACATGTGAGTGTATGGTTGTCATTCAAGTGGTATGTGTTGTATAAATAGAGTTTGTCGTATGAATGGTGTCTACCGTACAAACATAATCTACCATACAAATAGAATTTGTACAATATAGTTGTATGACAATACTGTACAAGCCATAATGCATACGTTGTACAAGTGAAGGTATTGTACAAGTGCAAGCAGTTGTACATACAAGCTGAAGGGTCGTACAAGCCAGGTTCAAGCGAAGTTGACAAAAGGTGTCCATAAGGAATTGCATGCCAACGAAGAATTTTTGGCACCAGAGCAATCGCAAGTTGTGGTGCACAATGGTGAGTGGGACAGGAGTTTGACATTGGTGCAAGTACAAGATGAAGTGTCCAATAGTGCACAAGGTAGGGGTTTGGCACTAGGGGACTATAGATTGATGTGCTCGATGGTGAACAAGATGGAAGTCCGACATCAAAGCAATTGTAGGTTGGAACGTTTCATAGTGAGAAGGATGGGAGTCTAATGGAAGAGCAATTGTAGTGTTGTGTGCCTAATACTATGTGTGCAGAAGAGATACCACCATTGTCGAGGTTAAGTCAACTAATCAAACCGAATGTTAGTTTAGGCATATCGTGTAAATGTCCACTGTTTCACAGAGAATCAACAAAAGACCCAATTAGGCATTGGATAATTTGCCGCACAATGTGGAGAGCGACTGGACAGAACAATGAGGCAAACAAGAGGTGGTTGTTTCCTATGACATTTTGTGGAGTCGCAATAGACTAGTATATGAAATTACCAAAGGACAAGTACCAAACATGGGAAGAATTGTGCGATGCATTTGTGCAAGAATTTCGGTTGTTCGACAATGACGATGTGGTCATTGCTAAAATTTATAGAATGAAACAGGGTGAGAACAAGTTTGTTCGTTCATACAACTGGAAGTTGAGTGGGTTGTTTAACCATTTGGAGGAAGACCCATCAAATGCATTGAAGAGATGGTTCATAGACGAACTTCTTCCTACACATTGGAC